>JAXCGZ010004071.1:0-12500 GCA_037179515.1 Halocaridina rubra
ATATATTGAGAGACCTTTGCCTCCCATGCATACTTTTTCTTTATCCCTACACTACACTTTCCTCATTCAGTCAGTCCTAAAATTGGGTCCTCTACAGCCAATCCAATTAAGAGTGAAGGAGCCTCTGTCTCCCATAGTACAGTCACTTTATGTCTTACTCAGCATTTTATTCTTTTTCCCCATAGGGTGGGGGATAGGGTAAAAAGATTGAGATATAAGTCTCTTCTGAAAAGAGCTAAGGTGCATAGGGGGTTTGGTAGGTAAGCTGAAGCCAGAATCTAATTATAGGGTCTCTAAATGTGTGTGGTTGTTTGACAAGTTATAGTAAGACTAGGAGAAGTTTATTTTTGGCAGTAAATAAAAGAACAGATGTGTATCCATAAAGTGAGATATAGTTGAAAATGAAAGGTGAGGGTGCGCTAAGGTAGTGTCGTAGGTAGGGTGTCGAGAGTATATAACGTGCGAGGAAGAGGCATGAGGTGTCATCAAGGAATTAACGAGTAATATTGATATTGGGGTGTGAGGCTTTATGTGTTCATGAATGTATATGGTTTTGAGAGAGAGAGAGAGAGAGAGAGAGAGAGAGAGAGAGAGAGAGAGAGAGAGAGAGAGAGAGAGAGAGAGAGAGAGAGAGAGGAGAGAGAGGAGAGAGAGAGAGAGAGAGAGAGAGAGAGAGAGAGAGGAGAGAGAGAGAGAGAGAGTTTAGAAAGTTATTAAATTAAGTCTTTGGAGGACTTTGAAATGAATGAGATTGTGCTGTCTCTGGAGATTTGAATGCTATAGTGCCAGTGGAAAGTGTAATTAAAAGTTTGGTATGTCTTGAAGAGATCGAAGTGGAGAGGATAATACATATTTGTACTAAGAGAGATAATACTGTGCTTAACATACAAAATGTGCATAACTACACATGGTCAGAGGAAATGGAGCAGAATAGTTAATACAGCATGATTGGATATGTAGTGATGAGCAGAGGGATAATTTTAAGATAGTGTCAGATGGAAAGATGATTAATAATAATAATAATAATAATAATAATAATAATAATAATAATAATAATACTCACTCACTCACTCACTCCTCCACTGGCTACGGGCCTCTGTGGTCCCTTGCCCCACTACAAGAAGCCTCCACTGGTTACGGTCCATTGCTTCATTCCACCAGTTATTTGTGTCTTCCATTCCTTAAAATGGCCACATCCCTCTTTACACTGTCTCCCATCTATGTTGAGGTCTCCTAACAGGTCTTCTACCAACAGGCAATTCCCTTGCACACCCTCCCACAATTGCTATTGTTTGCTATTCTGGCTACATGGCCTGCCCATGTCAATCTCCTCCCTCTAATGATGCTGGTCACAGGTGGCAGTCCAGTCAGTTCTCTCAGTTCGATGTTATGTCGCCTCCTCCACTCTCCTGAAACTTCATCTCTTACTGGACCACATATTCTTCGCAAAATTCCATTCTCAAACACCTCTAACATTCTTTCAAGTGGCTTGGTTGTGCTCCAGGTTTCACATCCGTATGTAAACACTGGTCTAATCATGGTGGTATAGTCCTGTAATTTTGTTCTTCTTGATACAATGCCAGAACTAAGTACCTCATTTATGGCCCAACTACACCTTGCAGCTGATGCTATTCTAACTTTTAATTCTTCTTTAACTTCGTTCTGTGACTATAATTGTGGAGCCCAGATATTCAAAATTATCGATACTTTCCACTTCTAAGCCTCCACATACTGATGTTTCCTAGTACAGCGCCTGCTCTTGAGGCTTTCATAATCTTAGTCTTAGATCGATTTATTGCAAGTCCCACTCCATCTGCTACTTCCTTAATAATAATAATAATAATAATAATAATAATAATAATAATAATAATAATAATAATAATAATAATAATAATAATAATAATAATAATAATAATAATAATAATAATAATAAATAACCCTGATAAATAAAATATTCCTTTATTTCCATAAAGAATAGTGTGTATTCTTGCAAATATATATATATATATTATATATATATATATATATAATATATATATATATATATATATATATATATATATATATATATATATATATATATATATATATATATATATTAGTAGAGGGCCATATGTAAATATTTATGGAGGATTTACGATTTCTATTACAGGTGTGTGACATATAAATAAGTATGCTCTTGAATATTGAAATGAAAGTATTATATACTTTATGTTTTCAATTTCTTGTATGTAATTATGAGTATGTCTGTGGTGTGGCTTTTATAGTAGCTAGAAATCGCTGTACCGCTCAGATCAAAGGTCTAAGCCTTTCTTTATAAGAAGGAAGTTGATGACCTTAACTCCTCTCTCACTGACAAATGCTTCTGCTCCTTAGCCAAAAATCTCTCCAAAAACTTCTGTAACTCAAGCTTTCCCCCCTCATTCGTTCTCATGGTTCTATAGCCTTGCTCTCCCACTGACAAAGCCACTCTCTATGGCTCTCATTTCTCTGCCAACTCTTTATAAACGATTCCGGTGCACCCGTTCTCATTCTTTAAAACCTCTCTAGCCCTATGCCCTCCCTTATCCTTTCTTCGTGCAAAGATCATAAGGTTCTTCTCTCGCTAAAGACGAACAAGGCATCTGGTCCCGATGGTGTCCCAGCAAGGTTCCTTAAGGAGTTTGCAGATGAACTGGCTCCCGTGCTTTTGCCGTCTTTTTCGCCTCATTGTGTCAACCAGTATCTATCCTTCAGCTTGGAAGCATGCTCTAGTTCAACCTGTTCCCAAGCAAAGGTGACCGCTCTATTCCTTCCAATCTACCGACCTATTGCCCTAACCTCCTCTATTGCTAGAGTTTTTCGAAACTTTGCTCAATGCTCACCTTCTTGAAACGCCTTGAATCTAATTCACTTATCTCCGATCACCAGTGTGGCTTCCGCAAGGCAAGATCCACTGGTGATCTCCTGTCCTATCTTACTCATGTACGGTCATCTTCTCTGAGGAACTATGGGGAATCCTTTGTCGTGGCCCTTGATATCTCTAAGGCTTTTGACAGACTCTGGCACAAGGCTCTGTTGGCCCAAACTCCCTGCCTATGGCTTTACCCCCTTCTTTCTGTTCTCTGATTTCCAGTTTTAATACTGACCGTTTTATATCTGTAGTTGTTGACGGTGCGACATCTAGCCCTTTCTCTGTTACCAGAAGTGTTCCACAGGGCTCTGTTCATTCACCTACTCTCTTCCTTCATCATCAATGATTCTCTACAATCCCATCTTCCTCTCTTCTCCATGCCTTTGCTGATGATCTAGCCTTCACTTTTCCTCTGCCTTTTCTTCTCAACCTTCATCTGCTACTCGTAATCAGTCTCGTATCACTCTTTCTTCTACTCTCAACTTAGTTAAATTCAATGCCTCCAAGCACAGTTTCTGGCTATCTCTTTATCTTCCTCTTCTCTGATAACCCTATTGTCTTCGAAACTAACGAAATTTACTCTCTTAATGCTATCAACATATTAGGAATCCATATAGCCTCTAACTTGTCTTGGAGAATCACATAATACAAATTTCTAATTCTTCATCCAAAAAATTGGGGATTTTGTTTAGCTTTCGTCATTACTTTTCCTCTTTACAGGTACTTAAAATCTATAAAGGTATTATCCGTCCCTGCTTAGAATACTGCTCACACATCTGGGGTGCTTCTTATTATCGTATCTCCTTGATAGGGTTGAATCTAAGGCAGTCAGACTCATTATTATCCTCTCTTACTTCTAATCTGGATTCTCCCTCTCTCCGCCATAAGGAATCTTCCCTTTCTCTTTTTTATGGCTACTACTTCCATCGCTGCTCTGATGAGTTGGTGAGTTGAATCCCTCCCCTACTGCCAAGGCCACGTAACACTTGCCAAGTGGCCTTATCTCACAGATACTGTGTGGAGCTTTGTAGCTCGCAGACTGGTCGGTGCAGTGACTGCTTCTTTCCCATCTACCTCCAAACTCTGGAATTCTCTCCTCCTTCTGTCTTTCCTAATTCTTATGACCTATCATCCTTCATAAAGCAGATCTATCGTCATCTCAGGGCCTACACCTCCATATCTCTGGATCCTCTGTACTTTGACTGTTTTCTCTGTCTGTCGTTTTCCTTTGTGTGACATTACCTCATCTCTGTCTTGTCCTTAACCCTTTTTCTTTTCCTTCGTCTTGGTATTTGCTCGTGCCCGGGCCCTTTATTGATGAGGGCAGCTTTTGCTGTCCCGGTGTCACACTAAAGAAAAAAAAATCCCCCACAACGAAACCGTGATAATAATAACACGACTATCGAAGAAAAACAGTTTTGATCTTCAGGAGAATCGAGCTTGCGTCACAAGTTAAAATTTCATGCTATCTAACTGACTGAGCCACTACGAAGGTAAAATCTGCATATCATAGCTCAGCCAGTAAATTTAAGTACTTCCCCCGTCATTCTAATATCAACCTGTTACAGTTGTACATGGAGTTTAAGTATGCATATTCAGAATTGACCAGTTATTATAAAGATACTATTTCCCACGAAGAACCTATTTTGAGCATCAGCGAAGTTGAATTCTTATCGAAAGTTTCAAAATGATGCCACTCTAATCGACCAAACAGAAGCAGATAAAAAAAATCTGCATCTCATAGCATAGCAAGTGTATGCAACCTTTTCTACCCGTCCTTCGTATATCATCTGTTTTACAGTTGTAAGTGGAGTATTATGGGAATATACATATACTTAAATCTGTTATTACATACTTCAAATATTACTGTACGGTGTTTAAAAAAATTGCTTTAACAAGACCAACATCAGATATTATTAACAAAACCTGTTCATCAAAGGACTTCTAGTAATATATCATAAAAGTAAATGAAAGAGAATCTCAGAATTATAAAAGGCACGAACATGAAATCTTCATATAATTTTTATCTGACAAAAAGCAACTACATACATAACTCCATATACTCAAAATAAAAACAAAGATACCCGGTTTAATTTAAGCTACCTAATAATAAGTTATGGGAGAAAAAAAACTCATCCAAGTCTTCATCATTAATAATGCATAAGTAGATTATTGGCCAACAGAGAAATTCCTACCTATATACACAATGTGGTAAAAGGGAAAAGCTAAAGGGAAAAGGATTAAGGGCAGCAGAATCCCTTCCCTCCCAAGTTCCGGGTTGGAGATTTGCATGGGTTATTAAGTGAGGCAGGCTATCCATCATTTTTTATTTATTATGCAACTTACAATATTATGACTACACTCTAGTTTGTTTACTTATTGTGGCTGCACTCTTTGTTTTATTCATTACGGCACTTTTGACATTAACTGCCTTTTCGAATTGATAATTAAGTCGTTCATGATTTTATTAAACTTATATTCCTAAAGATATATTACTCTCCATACTCCATTGGGGAAGGGATCTGAGGAAGAGGGCAAGTGTTCCCAGCTCATATCAACTCAAAAATCTAAGTGAGTACACCTTTTGATGCCTACCTTCAATGGGGGATGTTTCTTATTATGCTGAAAATTGTAATTTATGGCAAGATGCTTGTCCTACAACTATCCTAAATATGCTAAGAGATCGAAATTTCTAAATTATAGATAAGATTTATTAACCCCAGATCAAACCTCCGAAAAAATTCCAAAACAAAGCAGTAAACTCCTGATTTGGATAATCTCTTTCTTGTACGCGAAAATCTCAAGTAATGACAAAGGTATCTTACACGCACTCAGGGAACATCAGAGAAACTACCTTTAACATAAAATGAACATATTATTTTTCAGTCAAAATACGTCAAGCTAATTATTTTACTGGAAAAGTTTAAAAGATGATTCCCTTCGGCACGTTTACGAAGAATATGCTTAACAAGGATTTTTTTTTATTGGATAAGGCAATATTACAAAGGTAGTAGAGAAACTATGTTCTTGCTTGTGTATCCTATAAAATAATATAAATTCTGCTGTCATCATTCAATCGTTACTGAAGAAGGATAAAGACTACATACCAGCAACACACCACAAATATTAAATATATATATATATATATATATATATATATATATATATATATATATATATATATATATATATATATATATATATATATATATATATATATATATATAGCCTTAAGCTCCCTTACAAGGGGGTGGTTGAGTCAGAACAATAGGCATGACTCTCTGTTGGCGGAAAAATAATAAGGACGGGATTCCCTTTTCCCTAGCTCCACCCCATTTAATGGAAAGTTATGACAGGCAGGGGAATGCAGAGTATATTCTAGCCCCTCCCCCAAGGGTAATAAAGACAGCCTAAGGTTAATAAGACAAAATAACAGTTAGTCAAGTATTAGGAATAATAAAAACATATGATAAGGAACCGAATCCATTCAAGAAGAATTGACCTTCCTAATCCTAACTCTAATTACAGAAGCTTAATCAATAAAAATATGACGATATTTCTCTAAGATTCGTCATTCCTGATCAGTATGTGTGTGTATGTGCGTGGGAACATGTATGGAGAGAGAGAGAGAGAGAGAGAGAGAGAGAGAGGAAGAGAGAGAGAGAGAGAGAGAGAGAGAGAGAGAGAGAGAGAGATGGGAGAGAGAGAGAGAGAGAGAGAGAGAGAGAGAGAGATTTTAAACTATCCGTGCAAGAGAGCTTCCGTGTGCTTGATGGCTTAACCCTGGTCATCTACCTCTACGGAAGCCCATGTCGAGCACATATTGTTCTTAAGAGAAAAAGTTACATTTTAATTTACTCTTACAGAGGGAGTAGACTAGAAGAGAGATGCGGCGTCTGTAGGTTCCTAGTCACGGCAAAATTATCAGGTAAATTATGCCATTGGAAAAGGAAGGTCATATGTGGAACTAGAAGCAATATGAGCTCACGCATAAGCATAAGCATGTATAAATGTCCCGAAGTTGTTCGCATCTCATATATTATATATATATATATATATATATATATATATATATATATATATATATATATATATATATATATATATATATATATAATATATGCAGACGCAACACACAAACAAGAAGCTTTGTTGATACTAAAGAGTTTAAAATGAAGGTCGGTCACCATCAAGGATCTACTCTTAGTCGCTACATCTTCGATCTTGCTATGGGTGTCATAACATCAGATGTCAGATTACTGGTACCTTAGTCTGGGCTGTTCACCGATGACATTGTGCTAATAGACCTGACAAGAGACGAAGACGAGCTGTGGCTAGAAATGTGGAGACAAGCACTTGGAGACAGAGGTCTGAAAATAAGTAGGGAATAGACGGGATATTTATGGATGGGAGGAGAGGGTAGACAAGATGTGAAACTGGGCCTGGACAACATCAAGAGGGCGTTAAATATCTTAGTTCAAAAGTGATTGAAAATGGAGATATGGACCATGAAATTATTCCCAGAAAACAGTGTGCATGGAGGAACTAAAGGCCATCAGATATTTTGTGAGACAAAAGGATTAATGCAAAGTTTAAGGAAAGCTTTACAAAAGAGTACTAAAACCATCTTTGCTTTATTAAGCCGAAACGTGGTCTACAAAGAAGAGTCATTAACGCAAACTGGAAGTGGTGGAAAAGATGCTGTTGAGATGGAAATGTGGAGTCACAAGAAGAGATAATATAAGAAATAAATAATATGCGGGACAATGAGCTAAGGGAACAGAATACGCAAGACAGAAGGTGGAAAGGCCAACAAGAAGAAATTATATATATGTATAAATATATATATATATATATATATATATATATAATATATATATATATATATGTGTGTGTGTGTGTGTGTGTGTGTGTGTGTGTGTGTGTGTGTGTGTGTGTGTGTGTGTGTCATATTTTACCCCGACTGGGACTCGAACCTAGGACACATAATTACTGTGCCAGCTTTATATGATATACTAGAAATGAACGCATTCTATCTGAATGCCACTCTGTTCATATTACAGTTTCCCCCAACCTCTCTCGTGGCTTCGTTTTCGCATTTAATTCAAATCTCAATATAATTAGGGATCAACAATAATCAAATAAGCACGTTGCCATATGTGAAAACATGAATCATATTTTACCCAGACAGGAACTCGAACATAGAACACATAATTACTGTGCCAAGGCGCAACCAACTACACCACAGAAGGCTAAAGGGGAAACAAACTTTACAGCTGTATCTGCTATACTAGGAATGAATGCATTCTATTTGAATGCCACTATGTTCATTGACAGTTTCCCCCAACCTCACTCGTGGCTTCGTTTTCGCATCTATTTCAAATTCCTAGTGTAGCAGATAAAGCTGTAAGGTTTGTGTCCCTTTTAACCTTCTGGTGTGTAGTTGGTTGCGCCTTGGCACAGTAATTATTTGTCGTAGGTTCGAGTCCCAGTCGGGGTATATTATAATTCATCTTTTCACATATGGTAATATGCTTATTTGATTATATATATATATATATATATATATATATATATATATATATATATATATATATATATATATATATATATATATATATATATATATATATGTATATATATATATATATATATATATATATATATATATATATATATATATATATATATATATATATATATATATCGCAAGGCATCTCATATAGACGCCAATAGCCGCTAGAGGGTAGAGTGAGCACTCGAAGACCCGCCACCAGGGGACGGCATGCAGAGAGCGTGTCTGTTAATTAGAAGTCAGGCCTTGCCGGGGGCAGAACTTACGTCCTAGTTAGACACCTCCCCCGAAGGGGGCGGGGAATTGTTGATTGTGCTAGGGAGGAATAGTGACTTTCAGGAACTACAGAAATGGGAGTTTTGAGGCATAACCTAAGTTCAAGTTGTCTCTAAATAAATTACTGTTAATTGAACGATGTATATCTATCACCGACCTCGCTACCTATAGAATAAATATAGTCTTAGCATAACACCATACGTCATATATATATATATATATATATATATATATATATATATATATATATATATGTATGTATGAGTGTGTGTGTGTGTGTGTGTGTGTGCATGAATATATGTATGTATGTATATATATGACTATGTACATGTGTATGTGTGCATGTAGCAAATGTGACTGACATGTGTGTGGAAACAGAAGGCAACAGCAGAGTAGTTCAAGCTGTGGCAGCAATGTACGGATTCTTCTTCTTCATCGACATCTTTGTCCCACTTTTATGTGGGGTCGATGTTTCTGGCCAGTACAGATCTTTCTCTTTTTCCCACTTATGTGGGCTCGAGTTATCTGTACTGGCCATATTTTGGATTTGGCAAACAGTTTTAAGGCCGGATGCCCTTCCTGCCGCCAGCCCTCCCCAGTTACCCGGCTTGGGACCGGCACCAAGTGGAGGCTGGCTTGCCCCCCTCAGTGATTCATGACGCTAAAAAGATTCTACGTTTGGACAGTGAATCGTGTGCTCAGACGCCGTGGCGACTCTATAAGCGTTTGTCCTTGAGCTGTTTATCAATGTTGTTATTTCTTGACTTAATATTTTTATCTAAAACCTCATTGTTTTCCTGGGATGATCCTCTGCTGGCATTGAAATTCTGTCTAGTATGGGGTCAATGGACGATAATGTGCTGTCAAAGATTAAACTTTGATTCTAAGTGTAACTATTTACGCTGACAATTCTCAAAAACTCAATTAAGCACGCATTAATTTTGCTCGGAGTTTGAGTTATTATCGATATAGTGTGGGATGTTATGAGAAAAAAAAAAAGGTTATGATGGAAATATTGAACCCCTGGGTTCTTGCCCATGATGACTTGAGGTCTTCATCTCTTTGTCTGTGTCGTCAAAGATTTTGGTCTTGTGTGATATAAGCCATGAAAAATGTGAAGTCCGTGACACATATTTTAAGCCCTTTATCTCTTGTCTAAGCTGCAAGTGCAAAAGTTTCTATATAATCAGATAAAAAGAATGTGTGGCCCCACGTTGAAGATTTGCGGTGTTGAACTCCCTTTTTCTCTGCTAGTGCTTGAGAATTTCTGCAGGAGTATTTGAAGAGGCTTGCTATGTTTGGAGCAGCACTTCTGTGAAGTTGTCTTGTATATCGATATAGGTGTTAATAAAATATACTTGCTTTATTAAGTATTTGGTTTATTATAATCAAATTATATTGTGATATCTGATGTGCCAGCGCAATTAAGGATCAATGAAACAATAACTTTTTCTGTAAAGGAATCTTTAAAGAGAAAAATATGCTCCAGAAAACAACCAGATCTCTCTCTCTCTCTCTCTCTCTCTCTCTCTCTCTCTCTCTCTCTCTCTCTCTCTCTCTCTCTCTCTCTCTCTCTCTCTCTCTCTCTCTCTCTCAATGCACCCTAATTAATTCCTCTCGTTGTCCTGACACTCTTAGCAGCCTCTATAAATTTACCACATCAAAATAAACTTTTCACACTATATATATATATATATATATATATATATATATATATATATATATATATATATATATATATATATATATATATATAATATATATATATATATATATATATATATATATATATATATATATATATATATATATATAAATGGAACGGAGCGAAGGAACTGGGAATCCCCTTTTCTGTATTTATTTAATACTAAAAGCCAAAATATTTTCTTTGACTCAGCCACCACCCTTATAAGGGGGAATATGGCTTTGGTATATGGATGGATGAATATATATATATATATATATATATATAATATATATATATATATATATATATATATATATATATATATATATATATACATTTTTATTCTTCAAGAGTTATGAATATTCTGTGGTATTGACTTTACAGCAAACGTAAATTGGTAAAAACAGCATCTCTGAATTGCATAGTTACGTTGAAAGAACTGAACAAGATATTAAAAATTCTATGTAAGTGGCATGGTGAATATTATCGTGGCTAAACGTCTACATGTGAGTGAGTTAGAAGTGTGGGTATAAAATATCCTCCTTCATGAATACTTACCATTATCAAGTTTGTCACTCCTAAAGAATACAAATTTATCATATGTAAACACACGACATTTCTATCTTAATTTAATAAATGGTCTGTGAGCTGGAATGACGATCAAAGAATAATGAGTGTTTATATATATATATATATATATATATATATATATATATATATATATATATATATATATATATATATATATCTTTTTTGGGCGAATAAATGTCAGGATGTGGCGAACTATGGATATACATAGACACACTGCACAGTGACTGTTGAATTTGGGCGGCATAGGAATAATGGAGTTGCATCATTAAGGAGTAACACAAGTACATAGAAAGACAAAATGTCCCTAATCCTGCGTTTATTTTGAGGTGCAACGACATTTGTGCTACAACACATCCGATAGTAGAGAAAAATAATTGGTAATTAAATGGAAAAATACTGACTTGGTGAAGTTTGTGGAGCCCCATATTAGAATGTACTTCAATAGTAGCTAATTATATATCTATATACATCAATAATAGCTAATTATATATCTATATACAAAGTCCATAATCCCCCTTATACGAGGGGAGGACCGAGTCAAAATAAATTAATGATTCTGTGGGAGGAATATACAGAAGGGATTCCCAGTCTCCTCACTCCGCCTCATTTAGTGAAGTTTTACGACACGCAGGGGAATACGGAGGAGATATTCTTGACCCCTCCCCTCAGGGGGAAAATCGAAAATGAGAAAATTTTAGTAAGAGATGGCGTACTTTGCTATAGTGAATTTAGCCAATAGATTCTATTAAGAATCAATTGGAAAATAAAAGCCGAGATTATGAGAAGCAATGAAAGGCTGAAATGATTACCAGATAATTACAAAACAAGAACAGGTGAGCGACTGCTACGACAATGCTTTACTAGACTTTGTGAAAATTGTCCTTAAAAGACTATTTGATTCTATATTAAGGAATTCTATAATGTAAAACTCTATTACAGATATCAGTGGTGTGATAGTGAAGTGTTACTCGGACAACTAAAACAACAAGAAAAGTAACATATAGTTTGATTATTCTTGTTACCGTTTGCTGAATTATATCTTTGTGCTTCTCTCTTCGGCAATGTATTCAGAAAGTGAAAGAATATAATTGTGTTTAAATGTAAAGAGGTATAAAATGTGGCATTATGAGCTAATAACTTGGAACAATAAAACAAATTACGAAGCTATACGCTAATACGCCCAAAAAACTCGCGATAAAATTAATCAACACGAAAATGGTGCGAGTGACGATACGCGTAACAAATTAAATCCAATAATAATAATTAATATATAAAAATGACAAGTAGCGGTACCTGAAATAACCTCCCTTTGAGTTAAGCTCAAAACAATCACCGCCTTGTTTACAGGTGTAGAAATAGCAACAGGCAAGGTGAGAGGTCATTCACCTCTCATATTTAAGAGAGAGAGAGAGAGAGAGAGAGAGAGAGAGAGAGAGAGAGAGAGAGAGAGAGAGAGAGAGAGAGAGAGAGAGAGAGAG
>JAXCGZ010004071.1:17500-25000 GCA_037179515.1 Halocaridina rubra
ATCCCTTTACATCTGACAAGTCACTACACTCTCCATCACTGTTGCTCTTTGCTTTATGTTTTATTTCGTACCCAGACCTGATGAGGACAGTTTTTTTTTCCTTGCCTAGTCTTGGTGTCACCCTTATTTAAAAATAAATATCTAGTTTAGAGACGGTGGTTCTCCCTGGATTCTCACTCGGTACATATTGGCACCAGGGCTCTCTCTCTCTCTCTCTCTCTCTGTATATATATATATATATATATATATATATATATATATATATATATATATATATATATATATATATATATATATATATATATACAATGAAACCATGATGTTAATACTACACTGTTATCCACGAAAGGCATGTTTAACATCAGGAGAACCGAACCCACGTGCTGAAAACAACTGAAATTTAAATATCATATCTACACAGCTACTGCAACGAATGAAAATATGCATATCACATCACAAACAGAAATAAAAAAATACATGTGTGAAAATGTGAACATTTGTTACGTGCCCTTGGCACAGTTGTCTTCAGGAAAATCTAAAAGCTACCATCCTAGATGTGAGAACGTTACTACTTGATTGACACATTTTAAACCCTCTATGGAATGCGCCTCACTTAAGACCAAATTGTTTTGAATAGCATATAAGCCAACCAAGATAAAAAAAAATTGTATGAAATATTTTTACCTTTGATACTAGAAAATAATTCCCGTGTATTAAAATTCTTATTAAATCATGTTTTCTAGAGAACTGTGATGTCAGACTTCTCTAATATGACAAAGATCATACCTTTAATAGACTTAGACTGATTATAGGAATAAAGCTGAACTATTGACATACAAATTGCAGAGTTAAAGGAATATCAGATTGTACATGATTCTTATGAACCGCAGTTTGAAGGAATAGAGCGGTCACCCTTCTTAGGAACAGGGTGAACTAGAGCATGCTTCCAAAGATGAAGGATAAGTACTGCTTGACAGAATGAGGCGAAAATGATGGCAAAGCATGGGAACCAGTTAATATGCAAACTCCTTAAGGAACCTTACACGGATACCATTGGGACCAGATGCCTTGTTCGTCTTTAGCGAGTGAAGAATCTTATGAACTTTGCGTGAAGAAAGGATAAGAGAGGGCATAGAGTTAGAGAGGGGTAAAGATTGAGAAACAGGTGTGCTGGAATCATTTATAAAAGTGTTGGCAGAAAAATGAGAGACAAAGAGAGTGGCTTTATCAGTGGAAGAGCAAGCTATAGAACCATCAGAATGAATGAGAGGGGGAACGATTGAGTTACAGAAGTTTTTGGAGAGGTTATTGGCTAAGGACCAGAAGCATTTGTCAGTGGGAGAGGAGTTAAGGTCATCAACTTTCCTTCTTATAAAGGAAGCCTTAGACCTTCGAATCTGAGCAGTACAGCGATTCCTAGCTACAATAAAAGCAGAACGAGTTAAATCGGAAGGAGAGGCTTGGTAAGCTGGGTGTGCCCGATTCCTGGCCTGGATAGCCATGGAGCAGGCCCGGTCAAACCAAGAGGGGATGTACACCTCATTCCCGCGGTCATGATCTCAGCAACTTTTAGAGCTACCTGATCAGGGTTGCAGGATCGAAAGCAGTAGTCATCCCATGGGAAGTCAAAGAGAAAGTTACACAGATTTTCATTCTGGGTATGCTCAAAGTGCCAAAGGCAGCGCTGAGTAGGAGGGATTGGTGGAGGGGGAGCGAAAATGGAAGACTGAGATCATAGAGTGGTCAGATTTACCAAGAGGGGAAAGCACGGCATAAGAGTAGTTTGAAGGGCTATAAGTAATAAATAGGTCAAGTTTTTGCAGCATTAGACATTACACATTAATTAAATGAGATATGTTTAAACATTTTCCCTTGCTTGTCAGTTGTATCGTTTTAATATATTTGGATATGTGGCAATATATAGCAATAATTGTTTTGATATGCTTATCAGTAAGTTAGATATATATCTCCAACAGCTGAAGGGTCTTTTGGTATTAAACAGAACTGTCCACGACAGTTCGATGTTAAGTATTCCTTCAGATACGGTTTATTTTTTTCCATGCATAAATCAACACCGAATACTTTTGGATATTCGATACACATCTCTTTTTATCCCTTTACATCTGACAAGTCACTACACTCTCCATCACTGTTGTTCTTTGCTTTATGTTTTATTTCGTACCCAGACCCGATGAGGACAGTTTTTTTTTCCTTGCCTAGTCTTGGTGTCACCCTTATTTAAAAATAAATATCTAGTTTAGAGACGGTGGTTCTCCCTGGATTCTCACTCGGTACATATTGGCACCAGGGCTCTCTCTCTCTCTCTCTCTCTCGTATCTCTGTATATATATATATATATATATATATATATATATATATATATATATATATATATATATATATATATATATATACAATGAAACCATGATGTTAATACTACACTGTTATCCACGAAAGGCATGTTTAACATCAGGAGAACCGAACCCACGTGCTGAAAACAACTGAAATTTAAATATCATATCTACACAGCTACTGCAACGAATGAAAATATGCATATCACATCACAAACAGAAATAAAAAAAAATACATGTGTGAAAATGTGAACATTTGTTACGTGCCCTTGGCACAGTTGTCTTCCGGAAAATCTAAAAGCTACCATCCTAGATGTGAGAACGTTACTACTTGATTGACACATTTTAAACCCTCGGTGCACCTCACTTAAGACCAAATTGTTTTGAATAGCATATAAACCAACCAAGATAAAAAAAAATTGTATGAAATATTTTTACTTTTGATACTAGAAAATAATTCCCGTGTATTAAAATTCTTATTAAATCATGTTTTCTAGAGAACTGTGATGTCAGACTTCTCTAATATGACAAAGATCATACCTTTAACAGACTTAGACTGATTATAGGAATAAAGCTGAACTATTGACATACAAATTGCAGAGTTAAAGGAACATCAGACTGTACATGATTCTTATGAACCGCAGATGATTCGGAATTTGGAAAATGGAGACGATTGCTATGAGTTACACGCTACTTTTCATGAAAGATATGATATATTTCATCATCAGTTTATGTGAAAATCTAGGGAGTGTGCTTAAAGTCGAAGTATAGGAATTTGAACAGCAAAAGCACTATATTATGCTTTCTCAAGAAGAACATTTTAGGATTATGAAATTTGTTCTTGATACACCTGATATGCTAGAACTAAGCTTGTACGTCAGAACAATACTTTATGAGAGCCATAATAGTAATGCGATTGTTGAGAATATATGTTGCAATATATTTATCAGATAAATTTTAATTGCATGTGACATATAGATAAGGTATTTTGATGATAGAGAAACAGTGTCAGAATGGCAACTATATTTGTGTGTGCTTGTAAGAAATGTATGGGATCTTGGAGTAAGAGAGCAAGTAACATTACTGAATCCTGCTCATAAGCATGCCGACATTGTTCAATATTTGTTTTATAGCATTTGGATGTTGTTTTAACAAAGAGATATTTTTACTGTTTCCAGTTTTATGTAACATTTGTTGTCTCATAGGTTGTAACTGAAAAATCATGAACGTGTGAACATAATCACACCTATGATAACATTCTGCGACTTTTAATGGCACTGATGTATGGAACAATGACTGGTAATGTCATTTAACTGATACATATTTAGGCAAGAAGATGCTAAGTTACGGAGAAAGTTGAAAATGAATTACAATGACCCTTTAAGTGTCAGGAATGGATAAAGTGGGTATACGACATGCGTAAGCAGTTTCTTTTTATGAGTGTGACACCGGGGACAGGCAAACACTGCCCTCATTAATAAAGGCCCGGGTACGAGAAAATACCAAGACGAAGGAAAAGAAAAAGGTTAAGGACAAGACAGATAGGTAATGTCACACAAAGGAAAATGATAGACAGAAAAGCAGTCAAAATACAGAGGACCCAGATATATGGAGGACTAGGCCCTGAGATGACGATAGATCTGCTTTTTGAAGGATGATAGGTCATAAGAATTAGGAAAAACAGAAGGAGGAAGAGATTTCCAGAGTCTGGAGGTTGATGGGAAGAAGCAGTCACTGCACCGATCAATCCGCGAGCTACAAATCTCCTCACAGTATCTGTGAGATGAGGCCGCTTGGCCTCAGGTTTTCAGGTTTTATAATATGTTACAGATATTTAATATTGCAAATAAAATAGATTCTCCTCCCCCAGCTTCCTTTTGGAAGGAATTTAACATCTTGAAGTGAATTGTAGTAAACGTACCAGGAAAGATGACTTTTAGGTTTGGTTTGGATGTTATTACTGAGTAATTGCAGGAAGTCAGGTAAGAAAATTAGTCATTTTTATAGAACTTGTATAAAAAACAAAGTAATAATTTTAAAGGTTGTGAGGGGAAACTAGCTCAAGAATGAAACTGTAACGAGTTAATAGATGTAGCACAATAAGCAATTGCTCTGTGGTCTCCATTGTCTGATACTGAGAAACTTGTAAAGGATAAGAGGAAACACATGTATTCATACTGGAATGCTAGGAGGAAGTCTTAGGTAAGTGGAGATCAGTTAGTGCCAACTAGGGATGGAGGGATTTAGATCAAGGAGGAGTGCCTCTTTGGCATATCTTGATACCGTACTCATTTACCGACTAAAAGATTTTTGGTAAACTATTTATTTACAGTTGCTAGTATGTCAGGGTTTTTTATATTTTTTCTATTGTTCTGCGATTCCTTAAACTTATTTCAGAGGCAGCACGTGCTTGTATTTTAATAAGTAATTTAGTATATTAGGCATGATATATTTTATGGGTTGTTTTTCTGTCAACATCTCTATATTGGTCGCCAAACCTAGTGTCATATTCTTTTGTTTAATCAATCTGTCTAGATGCGTGCAACTTTGTTATCAGAATATCAGTATCTTCAGTTTGTTAACCTTTGACTTGCTGATTATATCCAGGGCCAATTCAGAGTTGAAAACTCCTATCTCTCCAATCTCTTCTAAATCACTACTCTATATTTATAGAAAGCTTCTTAGACTATCAAATGCCGCGACTCCTTATCCTGCAGACTAATTAGGGAATGCTAATTAACCCTAACTGTAATAACTTTTGAACATAGCAGTTACTTCTTAGTTGTCACTATAGCCTAAGATACTTAAAATATCTTTGAAAGAAGTGGGAGGGATAATTTTTTTCCCCTTGAGTTATAAATCTCATTCTCACTGGGCTTTTATTTGTTTACTAATTAGAGACACTTTTCCAGATATTTAAGAAATATATCACTACATGGTAATAAACTTTAAGAACATTTTAGAATTCCTGAAAATTAAACTTTTTAGATACATTTTCTGGACTGTAGCTATGCACTCTGTGACCCTTAAGAACATTGTTCATCAACAGCAAAACACAAATTCTAAGAGAACGAAAATATACTGTTCCTTGATATTCGCTTCTCAAAATGCTGAAACGTTTAATATTTAAGATGTCTTGTTGTCAGTAGCCCCTCTTAAAACTATTCACATCAAACTCCGCAGACGATATTTCAGAAGGTTATGTTCGTGTTTCATTATAAGTATTTTTAACTCTTTTATTTAATTTACTGAACATCATAGGGCACTACATATCCACATGTACCAAGCCTGTTTTGTATTCTAAAGCTATTGTATTTTTAAATCAAAAGCCTTTTGATTGGATGTTGATAATATTTTTGGATCTTTGTCCTTCTCTTCCAGTTCATCTCGATAACTCCGAATATGTTTTGAAAATATACTGTAAAAATTGTTATTATGGACAAGAACATCTGGAAAAAAATAACATACACGTCTATAATAAGACATAAACATATCCATATCTTTGTAGACTGGTGGATGTAACCCTTTTCTCTTATTGACATGAAGTCGAACTTTCCTTCCCATTACTTTCATGCTTTATTCGTCATTACTAATTGGTGATAACATCACAATGGTGACGTCCCAAATATTCTCCCTTTTCTACAGCTTTGACCCATTACTATATGTGATCGCTGTTCCTTGCTAACCTTTTCCACTTTTTGTTTCTGTTTATATCCTGTTCCCTTAATTCCTTATCCCGCATATCATTTGCTACATTAGCCTTCCATCGGAACTACGACCCTATTATGTCTCTCATTCCCTCAACCCCCATTTACCATGTAGTAGGTTGGCCCATGGCACCAACCGCCCGTTGCAGTACTACAGCTGAAGGGTCTTGTGGATTTAAATAAGACTGTCCATGACAGTTCGATGTTAAGTCTTCCTTCAGTTACGGTTCTCTTTCTATGCCTACATCAACACCGAATATCTTGGCTATTCATTACACATGTATTATTATCGCTTCACATCTGACAAGTCACAACACTCCCCATCTTTGTTTCTCTTTTTGTTTTCTTCGTGCCCAGGCTTGATTAGGGTTTTTTTTTTGTCCGTCCTGGTGTCACAATCATAAAAAAAAATGCAACGATGTCTACTCGTAAATGTTCACCCAAAAATGCAACTAATGTGTGCGTTATCTGGATCCTTTGACATTATGCATCACTGTGTAATAATTATTCAAACAAGTGTAGAACACAAATAAAAGGCAGGAATATTGCCCTTCTCATCTTACAATGCAATGTATGTTTATATGGCTGAAAAGATGCATATACAATTGTAAAGAATCTGACTTAGTGTTCAAAACACATCTAGAATACTTAACAAGCGGAACAGACAACAGAAAGCAGGAACATTGCAAATGTTTTTAAATATAGTAATTTATATGTAAAGTATTCAGTCATTAAATAGAGAGTTATACTACATAATTTTTATTTGGTCTCATATATATATATATATATATATATATATATATATATATATATATATATATATATATATATATATATATATATATATATATATATATATATATATATATATATATATACTTAAGCTATATTACCCTTATAAGGGAGTTGGCTGAGTCAAAGCAAAATGTCTTGACTAAGCAGGAAGAAAATACAGAAGAGGGGATTCCCAGTCCCCTCACTCCACCCCATTTCATCGACTTCTACGACATGCAATGGAACACGGAGGAAGTATTCTTACCCCCTTCCCTCAGGGGGAATAAATAAATAAATATATATATATATATATATATATATATATATATATATATATATATATATATATATATATATATATATATATGTATGTATGTATGTATGTCTGTCTGTCTGTCTGTCTGTCTGTCTGTCTGTCTGTCTGTCTGTCTGTCTGTCTGTCTGTCTGTCTGTCTGTCTGTGTGTGTGTGTGTGTGTGTGTGTGTGGTGTGTGTGTGTGTGTGTGTGTGTGTGTGTGTGTGTGTGTGTGTGTGTGTGTGTGTGTGTGTGTGTGTGTGTGTGTGTGTGTGTGTGTGTGTGTGTGTGTGTGTGTGCGTGTGCGTGCGTGTGTGTGTAAAATGTAAAAAGGCTTTAAATACATAATGATATGCACAGTCAAAAAAAAAATC
>JAXCGZ010004071.1:30000-55000 GCA_037179515.1 Halocaridina rubra
TGTTCTTTCTAGCCTCGAGCCGCTGCGGGTATCGAACCGACGAGCTAACAAATCAAGGTCGCGCACTCCACCAACCGGCCATGGTGGCTACTATGCTTCATATATATATATATATATATATATATATATATATATATATATATATATATATATATATATATATATATATATATATATATATGTATATATATATATATATATATATATATATATATATATATATATATATATATATATATATATAAATATATATATATATATATATATATATATATATATATATATATATATATATATATATATATATATATATATATATATATATATATATATATATATATATATATATATATATATATATATATATATATATATATATATATATATATATATATATATAACAAAACAAAGAATGTCATGGGATAGATTCTTACCTCCCATATCATGAGGCTAGTTTGAAATTGCATTTTTCAGTAAGAGTCTAGATGTTTTACTTAAGTATTTACCATTCATGAAGTAGGTTGACCCATGGCACTAACCGCCCGTTGCGATACTACAACTGAAGGGTCTTGTGGACTTAAATAAGACTGTCCAGGACAGTTCGATGTTAAAGTCTTCCTTCAGTTACGGTTCTCTTTCTATGCCTACATCAACACCGAATATTCTTGGATATTCGTTACGTGTCTTATTATCCCTTCATATCTGACAAGTCAGAATCCTCCCCATCTCTATTTCTCTTTATGTTTTCTTCGTGCCCAGGGTCGATGAGGGTAGATTTTTTTTCCCTGTCCTGGTGTGACAATCATAAAAAAAAATATATATATATATATATATATATATATATATATATATATATATATAATAGATAGATAGATAGATAGATAGATAGATAGATAGATAGATAGATAGATAGATAGATAGATAGATAGATAGATAGATAGATAGATAGATAGATAGACAGATAGATGGATAGATAAATATAGTATCTGAGTGGAATGTATATTTTCCCAAAGCTCAAAACACCATGCTTAAAATATCCCTTTCCAGGAAAGAGTGCATAAAAAGAGCTTCTCCCACAGGTATAATGACGCTAAAGGGGTGATCGGCATAAATTCTTTGTTGCTAGAGCGTAGTATTTTTTTTTTTTTTTTTGGTAACTTAGCCTTCATTTTGGCTATTAAACATATACTGATGAGAACAATATACTTTCAAAAATACGTGTATAATATAAAAATAGAGAATACAAATAAGTATAAACATTCAGCATTGCTTTTTCCTTTATTTCGAGAGGTATATAGCTACAAAACTAATATATTTATACAGGTGTACGACTAGCTTCCTAAGTGTCTATATCTACTGCTCAATTGCACTGAATACTTCCACCATTAAGACAGGCCATAATAGACACATTTTCATATCAGGGTGTTTGTCATTGTACTTATTTAACAAAGATGCTCTGTGATCATTCTCTCGTCACAATTCATAAAAGATAATAACACCAAAATGGCTTGATATTTTCCGTCTTATGATTTTGCAATTCAACACAACATAACCACTAAAATGGTAATACTTTTATTCCTGCCCTTTCTTAACATACTCATCCTTGGACCGATTTCTTAAACAGTGCAAACCTAGGATACCATATTGTTAGTTAGCTAGACACACACAAATGGATTTCATAAACGCTTCTGACGCGGTTCTGTGTATGGCTAGAATCCCTTACGGTATCCTAGCCATACACAGAACTGCGTCAGAAGCGTTTATGAAATCCATTTGTGAGTGTCTAGCTAACTAACAATATGGTATCCTAGGTTTATGCTGTTTAGGAAATCGGGCCCAAGCTATGACTGAAGCGTAATGTGTATAGAAGAGCCAAAAATCACAATATCTTAGACGATGTCAACAACTTTCATCAAAGATACATGAAATCAATATGGGTCACTGTGCTCTTTCAAGGTCGCCAGGCGATGGCAAACACATAATTTCATAAAATAATATATAGGGTATGTGTCCTTGCCTCCCAAACCATACATCATAATGATATGACATAAAGGGGTTATGATTGCCCATAAGGTCGTCAACCTTCACTGCACAATCATGCATTTTTCCATGATAAATATTCAATGACTTCCTCTAATAAATCAAATGACAGAATATATCATATCCCAAAAAATAAAAGGTGAAGAAATAACTTAAATAAATTATACTATATATATATATATATATATATATATATATATATATATATATATATATATATATATATATATATATATATATATATATATGTATATATATATATATATATATATATATATATATATATATATATATATATATATATATATATATATATATATATATATATATATATATATATATATATATATATATATATATATATATATATATATATATATATATATATATGTAGTCACCGTGGCTCAAGCGGTAGCGTCCGCGACTCTGAGGCGTCAGGTCGAGGGTTCGCGCCTCGACATGGTCTGAAGTTAGCAAGAGCATGCACTCAGGGTAACGCTTACATCTGCCAAAACAAGTCCTCCGCAAGAAGGCAACCGTCCTAGCCCTTAGTAGAAAAGGGAGTCCGTGACGTAAAACCGGAACATACATATATATATATATATATATATATATATTATATATATATATATATATATATATATATATATATATATATATATATATATATATATATATATATATATATATATATATATATATATATATACAACACACACGAACACAATCATTTAAAATAAAAATAAAATTTAGACTTGTCTGAAAACTTTATGAAATAATAAGCTCAGCAAAGGTTACACTCATGCACTTTAAAAAAAATAAATAAAAAAAAAATAAAAAAAATTATATATATATATATATATATATATATATATATATATATATATATATATATATATATTTATATATATATATATATATATATAAGAAGATTGAAGCAGGTCGATTATTGTTATTATTATTATTAATTATTATTATTATTATTATTATTATTATTGTTATTATTATTATTATTATTATTATAGTAGAAATAGTAGTAGTAATGGTGGTAGCAATAGTGTTTCTAGCTGTAGACAGATCTGCAATAACACTGAATATGAGCCAGTGCCCTCTTTCATTAAGTAGGAAAAAAGTTAAATTTCCGGTTAAATTCTTTAGACGATTTTGAAAGGACAGTAGAGGTGTTAATTGCCTAATATTGCTTATTCACTACGTGTGATGAGTACTCTAAAAGAAATGGCAGTCTAAAATGAATGCTCTATCAATCAATCCTCTATTATTTGCTATTTGGAATGGGAGGTCAGGTAATATGTCCATCTTGCTTGGCATTTTCAACGCATCAGTAATTAGATTTCCTTAAACTGACTTGAACGAACAACATCTATCACTTTCAGTCCAAAATCCTCTCCCGTGAATAACAAAAATACTTTAATATAATCATAGAACTCACCGTTCACCGTGTGTGAACGACACCTGTATACCGTCTCACACACATCACACACACACACACACACACACACACACACACACACACACATACACACACGCACAGGATGTAAGGAAGTACTTTTTTAGTGTAAGAGTAGTTGAAAATCGGAATTCGGTAAGCGAGGAGGTAGTTAATGCTAATTCAATCCATAGTTTTAAGGACAAGTATGGTAAGTATTACTAAGTATAAAATGGAACTGACCAGGAGAGGAAGTTACGAGCTTGCGGCTCTTTCCCGTAAGTTCAATTAGGTAATTACACAAGGCATGGTTACTGCGCCTGAAATTGTGGGCAGGCTTTAGTCATTCAACTAAGCTAAATTTACAGGAAGTAAATAACGACATAACGGACGAAGAAAGAGTTTTAAGTTTTCCTTAAAAAAAAAAAAAAAAAAAAAAAAAAAAAAAAAAAAACATTAAAATGAGTAAACGAAAGTAACGCCAAATAAAAAATAAAAATAAAATAATATATATATATATATATATATATATATATATATATATATATATATATATATATATATATATATATATATATATATATATATATGAATCATTTTTTTTACCCCGACCGGGACTCGAACCTAGGACTTATAATTACTAAGTCAAGGCGCTACCAACTACACACCACAGAAGGTTAAAAGGAATCCAACCTTATAGCTTATATCTGCTATACTTAGGAATGAACGCATTCTAACTGAATGCCACTATGTTCATATTACAGATTCCCCAACCTCACTCGTGGCTTCATTTTCGCATTTAATTCAATTCACAATTATTGTGTAGCCCGAATGAGATTGGGAATTGAATTAAATGCCAAAATGAAGC
Organism: Halocaridina rubra; assembly: GCA_037179515.1. Taxonomy (NCBI): domain Eukaryota; kingdom Metazoa; phylum Arthropoda; class Malacostraca; order Decapoda; family Atyidae; genus Halocaridina; species Halocaridina rubra. The sequence continues at coordinate 34,356 of JAXCGZ010004071.1, forward strand.
CACGAGTGAGGTTGGGGAATCTGTAATATGAACATAGTGGCATTCAGTTAGAATGCGTTCATTCCTAAGTATAGCAGATATAAGCTATAAGGTTGGATCCCTTTTAACCTTCTGTGGTGTGTAGTTGGTAGCGCCTTGACTTAGTAATTATAAGTCCTAGGTTCGAGTCCCGGTCGGGGTAAAAAATGATTCATGTTTTCGCATATGTAATGCGCTTGATTAATATATATATATATATATATATTATATATATATATATATATTATATATATATATATATATATATAATATATATATAAGTTTTGTGAATTCTCAGCATCTGCAAGTTAAACGTATTTTATAGTTCGATAGTATTAAGTCACTCAGGAGACTACTACAGTACACTACGTATAGTGATGCTCGTGGCCATATCACTTGTCTTGTCAGTCGTTAATGAAAAGCTAGTAGTTCTTTATACTACGTTTATAAGCAACGAATATCTTCATTGCAAATATGCTTAACATATTCAAGTGAAATTGCACTGCATCGTTAGCGTGTATTCCTTCTAACGACATGTCTAGATACACGCCCTGTTTATCAGCGAAGTAAGCAAAATAAAAAAGCAAGCATGTCCATGAGAGAAGTGACAGGTAGGTTTCTTCGTATTACTGATTGCCTTCACTGCCGGATATATCGTTAAATAGTTACGTAAAATCAATACAAGCAAAAATAAAAGAGTTCATTTCAGACTAAATATGATTAAATATAAGCTAAAACAAGTAAGCAAAAACAATAAATGTCTGCAGCACTGAGCAAAGACATTTCTGCGAAGAGATATAAAAATAAACAGAACGGCTTCGAGCATTTCAAGAGGGCCCTTGAGGGAACAAAGTCTTTTCAGGAGTCGTCTTTCAGTGTTTTGAGGCTGTTTTCTCTAGCTCAGTATTTTCACGAAATGTTTTCCTCAACAGGCATGGAAAAATAGAGCAAAAATAACACTTCTTGAATACTCGAATATATAAAAAAAATATCAAAAACCTACTTCTGCGTTGACGTAAACTGGTATAGAGAAAACGGGGAAAATACGATGGATATTTTGCATTGTGTAGTTGTCAGAGGACTCAAAATTCTGAATCCAACGCCATTAGTAGAATCAGATCTTAAAGGAATTGAATATTTTATTGGCATAATACAGTGTAAAAAGGATTACTTAAAAACGTGTTGTATTAACGATAAATTGAAATTTTAAGGAATATGTGATTAATAATTCTATTATCAACTTTGTGAAAAACATGAAAGCTAGACAGTGAATATGAAGATTTTCCCTGGCGTTATTGGATTACACAAGAATAAAGACGAATCATAATTTTCCATTATAAGCTACAGCTAAGGGAGAGCTTAGGTCATAATTAATAGTCAGGCTGTTTATACCAAAGACTGCACTACTGGAGTAGCCATGGAGGTAGTGTCTAACCAACCGTAGACACTTGGTATCAACAACATTAATTACACATACGATACCCTGACTTTGAGCACAGAATATAGGAATTAATCCTATCCTGCACGAACATTTGACATTTAGGAGTGTATCATTATATTGAGAGAGAGAGAGAGAGAGAGAGAGAGAGAGAGAGAGAGAGAGAGAGAGAGAGAGAGAGAGAGAGAGAGAGAGAGAGAGAGAGAGAGAGAGAGAGAGAGAGTATTTATTGAAATTTAAAGACAACCTAAGCAACAACAACAACCTAATCGGCCGCAGCAGCAACAACAACATTAATAATAATAATAATAACAATAATAATAATAATAATAATAATAATAATAATAATAATAATAATAATAATAATAATAATAGTAATAATAATGATAATAATAATAATAATAATAATAATAATAATAATAATAATAATAATAATAATAATAATAATATCATTATTATTATTATTATTATTATTGTTATTATTATTATTATTATTATTATTATTATTATTATTATTATTATTATTATTATTATTATTAATAATAATAATAATAATAATATTATTATTATTATTATTATTATTATTGTTATTATTATTATTATTATTATTATTATTATTATTATTATTATTATTATTATTATTATTATTATTATTATTATTATTATATGTATACACATAAGCCATATGAGGGGAGTGGCTGAGTCAGGGCATAATACTCTGATTCCTTGGGAGGAGAACTACAGAGGAGGGGATTCCCAGTTCCCTCGCTCCGCCCCATTTAGTCGACTCTTACGACACACAGGGGAACACGGAAGAAGTCGTCTAGCCCCCCTCCCTCAGGGGGATTTAATAATAATAATAATAATAATAATAATAATAATAATAATAATAATAATAATAATAATAATAATAATAATAATAATAATAATAATAATAATAAATCAATCAATCAATCAATAAACCAAATTTTAATCCCCTAAACATATCTACAGTATTAAAAAATAGTCTTCATACGTAAATATCGTCTTCCAGTCGTAGCAACCGTCTGAACAGCCTTTTCTTATCTTATTAATTTAATCATTCTACTCCAAAAATATCATCATAACTTCTTTAGTAAATTCATATACACAAAAAGAAAGTTCTATAGCAACTAAATTCCATAAAACTCATAAAAAGGAGATGAGGAGAAAGAGATCTCCGATCAGAGAAAAAGGTCAAAGATCCCTGTGTAGGTGTTAATAAGTACGTATACTGTGCTTACTTAGGTATACTGTGCGCCCGAGTGTTGGATTTATTACCTCCTGGCCAGACTTGGTAGCCGTGATATGTATGTAGGCGTTCCCGTGTGGGTGAAAAAAACAACGTGGGCTTTCATATCGATGCAGACTAGAATCCGGATTTAATCACGGAACGTGAAATCTCTCAGATATGGGTCACGCCTAATTAAAACTTACATGGCCTCTCTCTCTCTCTCTCTCTCTCTCTCTCTCTCTCTCTCTCTCTCTCTCTCTCTCTCTCTCTCTCTCTCTCTCTCTCTCTCTCTCTCTCTCCTCATATTTATTAAGTGTGGTCTGTGTATCGTACACGTTATTAAACCTTCACTACAAGCGATGCTGTCGTTGTATAAGCATTCTCATCGTAAATGAGTGGGAGTGACTTTGATAAAGTGGTTTTTAATATAACAGAGAATTTATTCGCATACTTTCGTCACCCTGTAAAAAAAAAAGCTACAATGCATAATAGTAAGTTGTAGAAATCAATTCATATGTAATATTTACTTTCCTAAAAATAAATAGTATTTAATTTTGATATAATTCTCTTGCCTGTACTGCATAACAGCATTTACGAGAAGCCAAGCTGCTGCAATTGGCACTGTTAAAGGAAGCACAATGCATGAACTCTTTGCAAGACAATAGTTATTGGTTCAGTGCCGGTCTGGTCAAATTATGCATGCTAGACCTTCAATGCTGAGATAAGCAAATTTAAGAGTCAAGGGAAATTTTTCAAGAGCTGTCTTCCAAAATTAAGGGCCTTTATTTAGTTTCAAGCTAAAAGTATCACATATATTTGCAAATAGATAAGTTTTGTATTTGTATGAAATCATTAAATGTTTATATTTGCAAATGGAGGAACTGGTAAAAAGACAACACCGATAGCTTTTATTATAATGATGTAATAGAATTATGGCAATAACAAAAGCCAATATAAGAAAACCAAATACACTTGACCATGGAGAAGAGAGTACTTTTAATATAGAGATAACTCAGCGCAATACGGGGCTTTGATTCAGAGAGAAAAAGTCACATTATATACAAACAAACAAACAAACAAACAAACATTTATTTCCATTTTGTACAATGGTTATTCAACATTAATAGTAACTTATAAGTAGACATGTAATTAAACTAATAAATAAGAGGGTTAGACATATAGTTAAATTAAATGTAGCTTTCATAGAAAATAATAATGCTGTAATAAAAATGTTAACAATAATGTTAATAATAAAGTAGTAAGTATGCCACTAGATACAGGATCGTTATTATCGGCGTCATGTCCATATTTGTTTCCTTACAATGAGAATAATTAGTTCTTAATGAGCAGCAACTATTTGTCCAAAAGAAAACTATATAGTTTGCCTTTGAAAGCTGTAAAGGAGGATGCATTTTTAAGATACTCTGGAATATTGTTCCAGAGTGTTGGCCCTTTGATAGTGATCAACTTTGAACCTGCTTCTGTGTTTGTTCTGTGAATAAAGAGCTCACTGCTCTGTCTTGTGTTGGTTCCCCTTATATCCCTGACTGTTTTTAAATCAAATAGCCAGCTAGGATAATGATGGTCCAAAATTTTGAATACAAAAACATAAACAGCATAAGCGACCTTATTTTCTGCCCGCAGCCACCCAAGTTTATTGAGAGCTGGTGTGATGTGGTCATATTTTCTTATTCCTCCCAGGGCAACTCGAGCTGCAAAATTAATAAGCTTCTGTATTCTGTTTATCTGAGTCTTAGTGGTAGCTCCCCAAACAGTTGTGCAGTAATTAATGTGACTTAGGGCTAGAGATTCAACAACAGTTATTCGAGTGGTAGTCTCAAAATTGTCTTTTATACGTGATAAGTACATTAATGTTCCTGTAACCTTTTTGCATACTTTATCTATGTGGGAATCAAACAACATGTGGTTATCAAAGTGAATTCCTAGGGTTTTGACTGTTTTGCTAGGTGTGGTAATATTGTCGCAAAAATTAATTGTTGTGTTTTCTGGAATTTGTGCTATGTGGAACCTTGAACCAATAAATATGCACTGTGTTTTACTTTCGTTAATTAACAGCCCAATTTCTTGGAAATAGGTTTTAATTTTTGACAGAGTGTTTTCTGCTCTTAAAGTTAGCTCTGGGAGATTATTAATATCACCACTAAGGAGTAGTTGAGTGTCATCTGCATATTGTACGACTAGACAGTCAGAAATGAAAGAAGATAGATCATTTACGTAAATGGAGAAGAGGATAGGACCAAGTACTGATCCCTGTGGAACACCAAATGATACATTTTTTGGCACAGAGATAATGTTGTTAAGACGTATGGACTGTTTACGATTAGATAGATACTCGCTAAACCAGCTTGGATCAATATTTAAGTTAATACATTTACTTAAAAGAATTTCATGGTTTACACTGTCGAAGGCTTTTGATAAGTCTAGTAATATAAGCAAAGATATTTTTTTCATATCTATATTATTATATATACTATTCGTAACTTTAAGCAGTGCAGTTTCCGTCGAGAGTTTTGGTCTGAAACCATGTTGGTTAATCGTTAGTAGTCTATTTGATTCTATATATGACATAAGTTGGCATGCTCGAAGTCCTCTGCAGACAATTCACTACATAATCAGCATTGCCCTGAACCTTGTCTAATATTCTTCCAAGCACCATTTTTTTCATAATAAGACATGTAATCTGATCTAAATTTCATTTATATAAACACTTTTACCATATCTACTATTCCTTCTTTCAAAAATTATAATTTTTGATCACATTTATGCTCCTTAAAGAACTTTATATATATATATATATATATATATATATATATATATATATATATATATATATATATATATATATATATATATATATATATATATATATATATATATATATATATATATATATATATATATATATATATATATATATATATATATATATATATATATATATATATATATATATATATTATCGATATTTACTTTTTACTCGTTCTACTGACACTAGGCACAGCATTTATTCATATATGTGACCTATTTTGACCCTTTATTTGCTACTCCTGTGCTACTAATGTCATTCTTGCTCGACCTATCCTCTCTGGCATACTTCATTGTTTTTTTATGCCATAACTCAAAATTTACTGCAAAAAAAAAAATAAAAGTTTCACTTCAGATTGCAGTTTCCAGCATCGCTAACTCTCAGCTCCTCTCTATTGGGATGCCATTACATAAATATCACACATTTGCTTCTATTCACCATTAAACCTCGACCCCATATAGATATGGGAAAAGCGAGAGAAGAAGAAGCTTCCATTCACCATTAACTTTCTATTCATACAAAGTTTTCTAGATTACTACTCTGGCCTATGCAATATTTTCTCCTTATTACCAAACAATTTGGTAATTTCCTGCAATCAACAGTCAATGTAATTTTAATATATGATGAGAGCCTACGAAGGCCATGGAAGTGGCAAGTAATGTCAATGTCAAAAGTTTTATCTAAAGAACAGGAACAAAAGGATAACATAATAATAACGGAAAAACAACTAGGAGACGAAAAATGCAATAAGAACAGCAGTGGACAATTATATGGAAGAGGGGGGGGGAGCAAAAGGGTGAAGTGAGGATAGATGGGTAATTAAAGATTATAGGCAAGGAGAAAACGAAGATGAAACACAAAATGAAATTTTAATGAAAGAAGAAATGAGGAAATGACACACACAAAACATACGAACACACGCCGAAAGGAATCATTGTAGGATCTCCGTAGAGATTTCCTTAGATGTAGAAAGAAGAAGGTAAAGAAATATCACACTGCTACCAATATGAGCATCTTTCCAATACTGAAGAAAGCGACTGGCTCTCAGAAAAGGAATAATAGTTTTTGAGTCTAATAAAAAGAGGAGCATTACGCTATTACAAAGCTTACTCAATGCAATGTGATTTTATTATTATTATTATTATTATTATTATTATTATTATTATTATTATTATTATTATTATTATTATTATTATTATTATTATTATTATTATTATTATTATTATTATTATCATCATTATTATTATTATTATTAATCCATAGAAAGAGAAAGGATACTTTTGCCATTAAAGAGGCTCAAACTAAGCATGTATTGCTCTATGACAGGCTCCACATATAAAATAATACACTTATAAAGAATAACTAGCTAACAGAAACCATCATACAAGGGAATACAATGGTCTCTACTCCTACACCTTAGTAGTTCTGAGAGAGAGACGTTGTAAAAATTTCACTGGGAGTTAGAACTCAAAACCGAATTGGTGCAAGACATGCCTTATGTCACCGAAAAATCGAAGGAGAGTTATTATATAAATAGGATATTTACAATCCCAATCCAGATTAATAGAAGATGAAAACATAAATATAAATAGGCTTGTGATAATATGATGTAAATTCAGCGGACTCTAAAAATAAAACGGAAAAATCATATTCGTCCCCTTTAAACTCATGCATAGCTTTGTTCAGCTTTGCCCGTGTCGTACAACAAACAATGCTGTATGCCGTGGATATACAACCCGACAATTCTAGGAATTTTGCTACCGCAATTCCAAAAGTGTTCCCCTTGAAACAAGAGCCATTTTAAGTCCCATACGTTAATGGTGTGGCTAGCTTTTGCTTTCGTAATACTTTAATAATATACAGCTGCAACGGGGCTTCAACGAGTGATGAAAGCGTACAAAAAGTTACAAGAATATAATAATAATAATAATAATAATAATAATAATAATAATAATAATAATAATAATAATAATAATAATAATAATAATAATAATAATAATAATAATAATAACAATAATAATAATACTATTAATAATAATAATGCAAGTTTTGTGAGACGCCCAAGTCTTCAACAATAAATATTAGGGTATGATAGATTCTCTACTGCTTAAGTAATACTTTGAGGTAAAAAAGTATTCTGTACTATTACCAGTTGTTTTTATACCCAAGCACCAAGAGGTTAAGTTAAACTCTGTATATGTAAGTATGTATGTATGTATGTATGTATGTATGTATGTATGTATGTATGTATGTATGTATGTATGTATGTATGAATGTATATATATATATATATATATGCATGCATGTATGCATGTATGTATATGTATGTATGTATGTATGTATGTATGTATGTATGTATGTATGTATGTATGTATGTATGTATGTATGTATGTATGTATGTATGTATGTGTGCATTGAAGAAGACCTAGAATGAGATGGATGGATGGTGGGGAAAGTTAACTGGATGCACGTGGAATGTCAGTGGAGCAGGATAGAGAGTGTGCGAGAGATAAGAATGATTGGAGTATGATTGTGTGTAGATGACACGGGCCAAAGGGATTCCTTGCATATGCTAGCTCGGCAAACTGTAATGGAGGGTTGTAAGGGGAGTTGCCATGTAATGAAAAGGTAGGGGTAAATCGACTGCGACTGTCGGGCATCACTGTAGAATATCCTTGTCCACCTACCATATGGGTGACCCAAGAAGGGTGGTAGGATGAAATATAGCAACCCTTTATACCTATGGAGTTAAGAGGAGTGTTGAGGTATGTGTGGATTGTGGTAAATACGTGTGTCTTGGCTTGGCCATCCACCTAATAAAGGGGAATGAGGTCATGCATATATATACATATATATATATATATATATATATATATATATATATATATATATATATATATATATATATATATATATATATATATATATATATATATATATATATATATATATATATATATACGAATCTATTTCGTAGTCACCGTGGGTCAAGCGGTAGTGTCCGCGACTCTGAGGCGTCAGGTCGAGGGTTCGCGCCCCGTCACGGTCTGAGGTTAGCAAGGGTATGCACTCAGGGTAACGATTACATCTGCCAAAAAGTCCTTTGAAAGAAGGCAACCGTCCCAACCCTTGGTAGAACAGGGATTCCGTGACGTAAAACCGGAACGATATATGAATCTATTTCACGAGAAGCGTGTGAACATTGTAAAAATGAATAAGGGGGGGGGCTACGGAAGAAAATGAGAAACAACGGAGTATCTTAGCCCTTATATATATATATATATATATATATATATATATATATATATATATATATATATATATATATATATATATATATATATATATATATATATATATATATATATATATATATATATATATATAAATTTGTTTCTATGGTTGAGTTGCAAATTTTTTCTTTTTTCTTAATTTTCGTGTACATACTGTTCTATCTGTTCTGTAACTTTGCTATCTCTGAAGATGAGTAGATAAAAATATATGTAACGGCTTAGGTACTCCATTGCTATCATTTCCTTACACAGGTCCCTCATTCATTCATATATATATATATATATATATATATAGATATATATATATATATATATATATATATATATATATATATATATATATATATATATATATATATATATATATATATATATATCACCATTCCCCCTTGTAAGGGGATGGCTGAGCTAAGAAACATGCTTTCACCATGATACACATATCTCAACTACTCCTCTTAGCTCCTTGAGAATAAAGTGTTGCCATATTTCCCCCCTACCATCCTGCTTGGGACTTCCACAAGGTAGGCAAGGAAGGATATTCTACAGTGAGGCCCGACAGCCGTAACTGGTTTACCCCCACCACTTCATTACGTGGCAACTCCCCTCACACCCGTCCATCACAATTCGCTGAGCTAGCAGGTCCGAAAAATTCCTATGGCCCGTGTCACCTATGCACAATATTCCTCCACTTGCACGCTCTCTTCCCTGCTCTACTGATAATCCACGTGCATCTAATACCCTTTTCACGCCATCCATCCATCTCAGTCTAGGTCTTCCTCTTGGCCTAACTCCAACCACTTCTGCACTCCGACACTCTCTTCGCTATTCTGCCATTACTCATCCTTTCCATGTGTTTAAACCAACTCAACACACTCTGATCTAACCTATCCGACATCCTTCTTTCAACAACCGTTCTGCCTGATCTCCTCATATCTCACTCTTATCAATTCTAGATACGCCAATCATACTTCTCAAACACCCATACTTGCAACATCAGGTCTCTGCTCCATACAAAGCTGTTGGCACAATCACACCATATATTTTTCTCTTTGCATTCATTCCCATATACCTATTTCTTATCACACTTTTTAACCCACCTAGACATTTATTTGCTTCATTCACTCTATGCATTATCTCCGCATCAATTCATCCATTCTTGATACATGCGACCCCAGATGCTTAAAACTTTCATATATATATATATATATATATATATATATATATATATATATATAATATATATATATATATATATATATATATATATATATATATATATATATATATATAAACGTTAAACTATTACCATGTAGTCTAAAAGGGTAGAAAAACGCCCTGTAAAGAAACAACGAGAAAATATATATAAGAAGTACTAATTAATATCGTGACCTAATCTCGTCACCTTCTCAAAGTACAATATTGTTCTTTCAGGTGACAATATTAGATCACGAAATTAATAAGTACTTCATAATTTTGGAGCTGTTATCGTTAAAGGGCCTATTCCTAATATATATATATATATATATATATATATATATATATATATATATATATATATATATATATATATATATATATATATATATATATATATATAAGATAGATTGATAGATATACTAAAAAAAATCTGTAAAATTACAATGAAATCGTAATGTCAATAACGCACTCTTATTCACGAAAAAAAAAATTAGGGTCAGGGGATCGAACCTACACCGCTACGCACTTGTTTTGTCAATTATTATACCTACAACGCTATTACGACAGATAAACATCTGAATTATAAAGCAAAAGTAGCACTACAAGCACATTCCCTTCATTCTTTTATCAACCTGTTACAGCTATAGGTGGTTAGCTTATAAGTATACATTATCACAATGAAAACGTAATAAAAGTGTACTATTACTGTAATTGTTTCATCGTAATTATGTACATACCTTAAACAAAACCACATGCAGCAGTAACAGGTCGATAAAAGGACGAAGGGAAAATGCTTTCACAGATGGGGACAGTTCGATGCTTAGTCTTCCTTCATTTACGGTTCTATTTTTATGCCTACATCTACACCGAATATTTTTGGATATTCGTTACACATCTATTATCCCTTCACATTTGACAAATAACAACACTCTCTATCTCTATTTACTTTGTTTTTTCGTGCCCAGGCCCGATGAGGGCAGTTCTATTTTTGTTATGACCGTCCTGGTGTTACAATCATAAAAAAAAAGTGTCGGTTGCAATATGATAATACAGATTTGACATGTTGAAGTAGTTCTCTTTCTCGTCTTATTCCTGTTTTGTCCTTATTCTGCGTTTTTCTTAAACATTTTCATGGGGACTAGACCTAATGAGGACAATTTTCTTTGTCCAACCCGATGTCTCTATCACTCATTCACACACAGACACACACATAAATAATCAAAAGTGTAACTCACTATGTCTAACAACACTCAAAAGGCTAAAACCTATTCTTATTTTTCAGTTAAAATAATTATAAATAGCATCAAAATACCACTTTTTTCGAAATATTGTTTACAAACCCCTTGAATTTAGATAGAAACACACTAATAAGGTTGTTCGAAATATTATGAGCCTTGTTTTAGTCTCCTTCTGCCTCGTGTTTATCCATATGCAGAGTGCATCAAAGGGAAAACCTTCTTTGTGTCTGCTTCCATGAGAGTAAATCTACCGTCTACTATAATTAAAAGTTGCGTTCTCTCTAACGTTTCCTCTCAACCCCACCACCACTCTCCCCAACGCCCTTTCCTCCTGCCTTTGTAAGCGTAGATTTGAGGGGGCAAAGGGGGGAGGCAGGGGAAAGAGGGAGGGAGCTCGATTATGGGAGTTACAGTCAACATTATGGCATTCCTACGTCACAGGGGAAACACCTACGCAATCACGCTCGCTTGGTGTGTCTTGCCAAAAGGCAATATTTCCTTCAACGATTTCTCAGTTTAGTTAGGAGAGCTTAAACCTCACATGAAAATGGCTTATCTTCATGGAAAACAAACACTCTCCAAAATATATTTATATGATCAAATAACAATTATAAAGATATAAACTCACAGTGATCATGTTTAATTCCTTTTCTGGTGAGATTTGCTACTCCCTCCTGGCATTGTAATCGATAGTTGCTGACGTCACTATCTACGTCATTTGCCCTGTGGAATGTGACCATACATAGAAAGAAACATTCTCATACAGAGACGACAACATACACGGAACACATTTAAGAATATTTTGATACTGTTACATACGATGCCACGAACATTATGATATAATCAAAAACTACCAAACTTGGAGTCCTTAACAGGTAAAATAGAAAAAGTTGCACAAAAAGCGACATAAGGCACCCGGCCCTTTGTACATGTGAATGAATCGACTTCTCGAAAAAAAAAAAAAAAACTTGACCGTGAAAGACCAAGGAAGGTTATGGCCAAAACAAAGGCTCTGGTAGGAACTAACAGGATTATAACGTAAGTTGATATCCGGTAATCCATGAAAGAAATGCAAAAGACATTCATCCAACGTACGTAAATTTAATTAGCAAACACTTGAATGTCTACGTGATGTTTTTGAGTTTGAAAACAATAGTCATCAAAAATAGCGCGAACTAATATTTTCACATGATTAAGCTTTAAGATTTTCTGCAATGCTTGCTCTATGTACTTTCTCGTCTTCCGGCACAATACATAACCCACAAACACACACACACACACAAACGGTGAAACCAAATTCACCATTGCATAAGACTTGCATCAGCTTTGCCCAGTGTTACTGTGCATACATAAGCAATGGGAAACTAACTTTCTTCTTTTTATCCACCAGCTGCAACAACAATTATTATTATAATAATAATAATAATTATTATTATTATTATTATTAGTAGTAGTAGTAGTAGTAGTAGTAGTAGTAGTAGTAGTAGTAGTAGTAGTAGTAGTAGTAGTAGTAGTAGTAGTAGTAGTAGTAGTAGTAGTAAGATAAAATAAGATATCAATTCGGTGTCTGTAAGACGTACAGATTAATAGATACTCATATAAGGCATATGTTTTCGACAAGGAAGATCAGTAATTATTTTAATTGACAAAAAGCTGAATGATTCTCTCTGTTTCTTTCTAACTTCTGCAAACACTTGATTTTGTTGGAAGAGATATTAAGAGTACGAGTACAGTAGATTTGTTTTTCACCGTTTATGTGACAATTCATCCTATGGGGATAAGGGTGGAAACAACACATAAGAGCTGGAGAATTAAGGCTGGTTGCCCTTCCTAACGCCCTTTGGTAAGACCGAACCCGCGATAGTCGTTCCCAGACTAGCGCAGTCTACCAATGAGCTACAGTTATCTCTGCTGGGAAAGGTTTTAGGCTACAACAGAAAAAATAATTTCATGGGTGTACTGTTTAAGAAAGCTCACTAAAACGAAATAAGACTATATAATTCGAGTAGTGTAGTCGATATCGTATAGGAAAGTCGCTTGATACTATTTTAGCGAGCTTAAAAAGTTTCCACTCCCCAGACTGTCAATATGACAACTTATCGTTAAGAAAGTGTGGTTGCGGAATTAAGACCGGATGCCATACCTAGCGTTCAACAGCGGTCTCCATACCAAGTCTACCAACTCTGCATTCCAGCACGCTAATCACTCAGCTAACCAATTATATATATATATATATATATATATATATATATATATATATATTATATATATATATATATATATATATATATATATATATATATATATATATATATATATATATATATAAATCATATTTAACCCCTGACCGGGACTCGAACATAAGACACATAATTACTGTGCCAAGGCTCTATCAATTACACATTTGAAGGTTTTAAATGAGAAACAAACCTTACAGCTCAACTGCTATAGTAGGAATGAACGCATTCTGTCTGAGTACTTATTTGTTCATATTACAGTTTCTCCTAACCTCACTATATACATACGGTAGTGACACGTACTGTTTCATTAACTTCTCTGTTAAACGAGAATATTGTTTCTTCAGTAAGTATGACATTATACTCTCTCTCTCTCTCTCTCTCTCTCTCTCTCTCTCTCTCTCTCTCTCTCTCTCTCTCTCTCTCTCTCTCTCTCTCTCTCTCTCTCTCTCTCTCTCTCTCTCTCGTTCCACACTTTCGAGTATTCTATGACAATGAATATTATGTAGATATTTTTCCTGTACTTGAAGTATCACAAATTCTAATAGGTAAAATGCATACTTATTAAAGTCTATGCGACTTTGTGCATACACACACACACACACACACACACACACACACACACACACACACACACACACACACACACACACACACACACACACACACACACACTATATATATATATATATATATATATATATATATATATATATATCACCCTCGAGAAGAAATATGTATTTCAATTTGTTCTATCAACAAAGAAGCGTTCGCATGGCACAGAGGCGAGGACAAAAGCACTCGAGGTGGGTAAAAGTTAATCTAAATAAATTGATAAACACCAATGGAAAAGAGATGGTTATTATATATGCAGTGAGCTATACTAAGACAAGTTCACCGAGAGCAAATGAATATATTTTCAAGGAATGAATTATGTAGTATTATGTACTATTCTTTAATGCTGTAGACAGGAGTACAAAAAAGCATTTTAAATTAGCTTACTATATACATATACATTTACAATACCCGTAATTTCCATAATGCTTAGGTCATCTACAGAAATGGTGAGCAAGGATCTTCTGCCGTAAGGTCCGACAGCCGTAATTGCTTTACCCCCACCACTTAATTTAATGGCAACCCCCACATTCGGTGTCCCAGTTTACAGCACGGAGCAGTTGCGAGGAATCATTTTGGCCAATGTCACCTATTCACAGTCTCTCTCCACTCATCCGTATATCTTGCAAATCTCTTCCCTGCTAATATGAATAACAGACACACCCAATGCTCTTTTTACCCCATCCACTATAATGAAAGGCAGAAGCTAGGGACAATGCTAGCACCAGAACCCAGCTATATATGATCATAGCGTCGGAGCTAAAGTCATCTCGCCAATCACGTGGACCCAGTGATCTCCAGGCAATGGTTGAAAAATTAGACAGACCTATAGGAATTCACCGACCCCACAATTCATTACTCAATAATCCGAAACGACACGAGGAAGTGAATTCTGTACAACTCTTCCTTTTTACCTCTCTCCAAATACTTCTACTCCCCACATTCTATTTGCTAGTCGTTCCTCGTGTATTCATTTCATATGTATACATCATCTCAGTACATTGGTCAAAGTAATGACTGCTTTCTCCCAACGCCTGATATCCATTTAGGTACGTCACACGTATCATCCTTCTTAAACACCTCCTCTCCATTACGGTCCTTTTTTTTTTTAATTCTCTTCTGCATTTCAAGTTCTTAATATACTATTTTATTTGCATTTATGCCTAAATAACTATTTCTCATCAAAGTTTTCATTCTATCTAGATAATTACGCGCTTCCGTCAATCTAGAGCTCACCTCCGCATCCAGTTATCCATAATTTACTACATGCGACACAAGAAACTTTTCTAAGCTTTCCAAGCATCACCCCATTCACTCTCAAATTCAAGGTGCCAACATCCACATATATTACATTATAATACTTTTACCAACAATTACCATATATATATATATATATATATATATATATATATATATATATATATATATATATATATATATATATATATATATATATATATATATATATATATATATATATATACGCACATACATACACACACGCACACACAATAAAACAAATCCTTTACTCTCCATCTGAGCAGAGAATATTTTATGTACATGAGACCAAGTAGGTTGTTGACGAATATGCAATACTTCAGCTTTTTTATTTCGAAAGTGGAGAGATAACGATAGTGGAGTTTAACGTCTCTTTGCCACCAGGAAATCTTAAGTATAAGGTGGACTCCTACATAAAGCCTGCATCTTAAACTCAGAGTTAGGCGTAAGGCCGCTTTCACACCAAAGTGGCTCTCCGCACATGGCATGCCACGTGGCACGCCAGTTGAAAACGAATATCCGGAAAAATATGAAACCTTCCACACAGAAGTGCCATGACTCTTCCCATAAGTCATAGGGTTGGGTATACTCATGAAGCAGTTGTCTGTGTAACACTTCCATATCTTAGCAACAATGATTCCCAAATAAAGTTAATTCATTTCCTATTAATTAATTTCATTGCACCGGAAAATTCATTCTAAAGTTTTTTTTTCTTATTTTACATACCGCACCTGACTCATAATTATTCTTTTCTAGTTCTCTAGAAGTAGAACAAGAGGGCAGGTAACCAGTCTCAGTCTATACTGTGAGGTAAAAGAAGCAATGATGTCGTATTTTGTAAGCATAAATGTTTTTTACATGGCGACGTCATAGATGATATTACTCTATATTATATATTTTAGATAAGCTTAAGTACGACTTATATATTATATAGCTTTTATTTAAAGTTATATGAGAAAAGCTTGAACTCTGGCTTGCTGATCCACATACACAAGCCATTACTCATAGTATATGTTTTCTCAAATCTATTTTTCAATTTTCGATATCGTGATGATGGCCTCCGGCACTTGGTTATCAAATAAAACCTCTCTCTCTCTCTCTCTCTCTCTCTCTCTCTCTCTCTCTCTCTCTCTCTCTCTCTCTCTCTCTCTCTCTCTCTCTCTCTCTCTCTCTCTCTCTCTCTCTCTCTCTCTCTCTCTCTCCCTCTCTGAATATTTACCATTAGGTGATGTATTTTGAAAGCAAATATTCGAAGAACAGTGAGCTATCAATAGCATTTATTGTTTACTTCTCAGGCTGAGTATCTCTGGAAACAACCCACATATCATGCAAGGTATTTATCAGTACAGCTATACTCGTACAGTACCTTATCCTGTAAGGGAGAGAACGCGAATGAAAAAGAATTTCAATAGCAAATGATAGAATACAATATACTTTTGCCCAGATGTATGAGAAGTATTGTTGTATTACTTATAACAACACATCTTATGTACATAATTATAATTTTGATAAAGTAGGTATGTATGTATGCATGTATGTACGTATCACTCTCTCGATATATATATATATATATATATATATATATATATATATATATATATATATATATATATATATATATATATATATATATATATATATATATATGAGCCCAGGAACAAGTATATATGTCATAGTAAACATATCAGATCCTACAAATATTTCATTGCCCCAAAGACAATGAAATTTAACGATATGTAACACATGAACATACTCAAACGAATCTATATAAATAATAGAAATAGGAAAAAAGTACATTTCAGGATTCTGGATATATTTCTAAAAAAGAATATGCTAAAGATTTTTTAAATCTTGGAGATCGAAAGCATTGTAACTGCATTATTCACTCTTATTCTATGACGGGTTATTCATATTAAAGTACTACAGCTGCAGAAAATTATATCTAAACTATAAAAAATAAAAAAATAAAAAATAAAAAGAAGTGGACAATGTAAGTGGAAACCTATTACATGCGAAATGAGAATAATAACATACTGCCATACACTCGTATAATAATGAAAGTAATAATAATGCTAATGCTAATGATGATGATGAGAAGCAGAAGCAGAAGCAAAAGCAGAAGCAGAAGCAGAAGCAGAAGAACCATTAATGTTAGCCAAACTGAAAGTATTGTGTCCAGAGGAAACGAATATATTGATCCATTAAAATTAAATAGATAATAAAGAAATAAGAATCTTCCTCTTATTTCTATGTACGTAAATAAAAGTGATACCTTGTTTTGACAATCTTGCCTACCTCTTCATTAAGTGAGGAAATCTAATAAACCTTAAAAGGTGTACCTTTTTCTGAATTAAAAAGTTTTATATATTTCTAGTGACACTCCCTGAAATTATTTAATGGACGGTGCGGGCTCCACAAAAGTCATGTGTTTTGTCTGAAGAGAGCTAGGAGGTCACATAGAGTTTCTATGACTAGATCCCCCCCCCCCGATTCACCAAAATCAAATAGATTATGAAGCCAACAAAGTCAATAAATAGCAGAGGAAATCACCAAAATAAAAATTGAAAAAAAAAAGTGAAACTACACTGAGTGAAATGCTTAAGTCTGGATATTATTTGCACCTCGTTTATGCACATTAAGCTAACATACAGGTACTATTACACGTGTATTGTTTAATATTAATACAAAAAAAAGAGGGAGATACAGACTGTTCATACAGCCAACATTGTGGTGCAATGGTAGACTGGGGACTATAATTTAATGAGCACAGTTTCGAAACCGGCCCCGGATTGGATTAGCTCTCACTGTCTCATGTCGTTACCGAATAAACTGAGCTATTAATGGGGGAGTTTTTGATTCCGTATAAGTGTATTTGATTATTCAGCTATTGCCTGGAGATTGTTGGCACCAGGTGACTAGAGAGGGATCTTGGGCAGCGGCTGTGTGGTGAGTACATAGCCAAACTCTGTGCTGTCAGTCCCTTGCCTCTACTTTTCTTTAGAGATTTTTAACCTTTAACGGTTCTAAGGTATGGAACCTCATAACTCTACCCTTAGACCACAAATGATCAGTTCAGAATTCTTTTAATATTTTTTAAGCATAATAGCAAGAAACTTTAAAATACTTATGCCTCTATTAAAAGATATTCTATCCAAATACTCTGACTCAAGTATGCAGACGATAAATGCCCTGTCTAGGAAAGGAAAATATGCAAACAGCAAACAACTTGAAGCAATATGAAAAATCAAATACATACATGCATACATACA
Source organism: Halocaridina rubra (assembly GCA_037179515.1). Lineage (NCBI taxonomy): Eukaryota > Metazoa > Arthropoda > Malacostraca > Decapoda > Atyidae > Halocaridina > Halocaridina rubra. The sequence continues at coordinate 53,018 of JAXCGZ010004071.1, forward strand.
TACATACACACACACACACACACACACACACGCACACACACAGCACGAAGCGATGATGATGATGAAGATGATGCGATAGATAGATAGATAGATAGATGAAGATAGATAGATAGATAGACAGAGGCGGCGGCGGCGGCGGCGGCGGCGGCGGGAGGGCGGGCGGGCGGGCGGGCGGGCGGCGGCGGCGGCGGCGGCGGCGGCGCGGCGGCGGCGGAGGCAGACAGAGCGAGAGCGAGAGCGAGAGCGAGAGCGAGACAGAGAGACAGACAGACAGACAGACAGACAGATAGATAGATAGATAGATAGATGCAGCATCAGCATCAGTGTAGATAGATAGATAGATAGATAGATAGATAGACAGACAGACAGATACAAATAAATAGTTTTAACATTATAACACATTGGAACCACTCATCGTTTATTTGAGAAATGCCGAAAAACCTTGAAAGGATGAGAATTTTTGAAAAGGTCATGCTACTTCTAAACACTGAAGAATAATTTTTGGAATAAAGCGAAGACTAACAATATCGTTACATGATGATACTTTATGTTTTTTAATTATTATCATTCAGGAACGAAAATATAAAAACGATATTCTCTGCTAGACCAGAGAATAATACAGGAAGAGATCATCAAGAATAATTTGACGTAGTTTTCGGATACAATATGAAGGCAGAATGGTTTTCGTTAATAATTACTGCATATCTTTCAAAGCAATCTGCAAGTTCAATTCGACGACATTTACATAAAACTGTATTAGCATATTTAACGTTCAGCAAAATAGAACTTCAAGAACTTCCAGTCTAATTTCTTTTTCTCAGACCAGAGCTACAGAACACACATACGTATGTTTACAGTAATCTCATGCCTGACTAGGTTCAATTGATCCATCAAAAGGATCTTATAAATACTCTTTAAGCCTACGGAGCTGGCACAAATAAATAAGATTTCGGCAATACATCTGCCCATTTTATATCTATATGGTAAATACATAAGTAAAACATCTAGACTCTTACTAAAAGATACAATTTCAAACTAGCCTCATGATATGGGAGGTAAGTATATATATATATATATATATATATATATATATATATATATATATATATATATATATATATATATATATATATATATATATATATATATATATATATATATATATATAATTTTTTACCCCGACCGGGAGTTGAACCTAGGACTTATAATTACTAAGTCAAGGCGCTACCAACTACACACCACAGAAGGTTAAAAGAAATCCAACCCTATAGCTTATATCTGCTATACTTAGGAATGAACGCATTCTATCTGAATACCACTATGTTCATATTACAGATTCCCCAACTTCACTCGTGGATTCATTTTCGCATTTAATTCAATTACCAATCTCATTCGGGCTATACAATAACCAAATAAGCACATTACATATGTGAAAACAGGAATAATTTTTTTTACCCCGACCGGGACTTGAACCTAGGTCATATAATTACTAAGTCAAGGCGCTACCAACTACACACCACAGAAGGTTAAAAGGATTCCAACCTTATAGCTTATATCTGTTATACTTAGGAATGAACGCATTCTATCTGAATGCCACTATGTTTATATTACAGATTCCCCAACCTCACTCGTGGATTCATTTTCGCATTTAATTCAAGTCCCAGTCGGGGTAAAAAATTATTCATACTTTCACATATGTAATGTGCTTATTTGGTTATTGTATGGCCCGAATTAGATTGGGAATTGAATTAAATGCGAAAATGAAGCAACGAGTGTGGTTGGGGAATCTGTAATATGAACATAGTGGCATTCAGATAGAATGCATCCAGTCCTAAGTATAGCAGATATAAGCTATAAGGTTGGATTCCTTTTAACCTTCCGTGGTGTGTAGTTGGTAGCGCCTTGACTTAGTAATTGTAAGTCCTAGGTTCAAGACCCGGTCGGGGTAAAAATTGATACATGTTTCACATATGTAATGTGCTT
>JAXCGZ010004071.1:65000-82500 GCA_037179515.1 Halocaridina rubra
ATATATAACTAAGACCCATATGTTGGGAGAGAGCCAACTCTTGACATGAGCAACGTCTCTGCATTGCGTAATGCGAAGGAATATGCAGTCACCAGAGATAAAAATAGAGCGTGTGAAGACATATCTATATACATTATGCACTAGGAAAATATCAGTGCACTTACGTCATGTCATAAATTTTCACCTCTGATATTCATATACAAGTGACTTACTAGATATTTGTCATATGGCATTCGGGAACATACCATTAAGAACAGTCTTTTAGTCGGTACTTTGGTCGTTATCGTTGCCTATAAGGAATTAAACGGTGACTAAGGTAATTAAAAACAAATCAGTAAATATCTAAATATTAACATAGTGCTGATTATTACCTTAGACACTTGCTCTTCATCAACCTTATACTTCACCTTCAGAATATTTTTTCTATTGCTCTTTTCTTTATATAGAGAGAAAAGTATGTTCCCGGCTGCATCATCAACGATTGATGCAACATATTTACTTCACATAATACCAAGAGTAGTTTTGCAGCAATGAGGCCATCTAAAAGAAGTGCTGAGAAAGGCACTATACTTGTGCTTGAAAAGAAAAAAGTGTGGCTGCGAAGATGCGTTTACAGAATTTGTCCATATTCTTATTACAGATGAAAGGAAAGCAATGGCAGTTACGATTGCAACTTTTCAAAACCATGCGAGTATGTAGTTTCATTACAGCAAACAAACAAACATTTATTTCCATTGGACCAATGGTTATTCTTTTACAAAACTAAGAGTACACTTATAAGCAAACATGTAATTGAACTAATAAGTATAGAGGGTAATACATACACTTACAGAATTATAGCTTTCCTAGAAAATTAAGATTACATTGAGTTAACAGATGTGTATAAAAATTATAACAATAATCATACTGTAATAAAAATATTTAAAAATAATGTTAATAATAAAGTAGTAATAATAACACGCGATACAGTATCGTTATTATAGGCATCATCACCATATTTGTATTCCTTACAATGAGAATAATTAGTTCTTAACTTAGAGATCAAAGAAGGCGTTATCGATTTACATATAGAATGGTTAGTGTTAAGTGAAATTGCATTACATCATTAAGTTTGATTAGTTGTGAGCAGTAAATATTTGTCCAAAAGAAAACTATATAGCGTGCCTTTGAAAGCTGTGAAGGAGGATGAAATTTTAAGATGTTCTGGAATATTGTTCCAGAGTGTTGGCCCTTTAATAGTGATCATCTTTGAACCTGCATCTGTGTTTGTTCTCTGAATAAAGAGCTCACTACTCTGTCTTGTGTTGGTTCCCCTTGTATCCCAGACTGCTTTGAAATTAAATAGCCAGTTAGGATAATGATGGCTCAAAATTTTGTACACAAAAACCTAATTACCATAGGCGACCTTGTTTTCTGCCCGACAGCAACCCAAGTTTTTTGAGAGCTGGTGTGATGTGGTCATATACAAGAAAAATATCCATTAGAGTGTTCCAAAACAACAGCTAATATCCTTTTGAATATAATGACCTCAGGCCAGTAGTGGTTGCTGAGAGGGATGCCTTATGAGAGGATACTGTGAATGCTTAGAGCATTACATGCGTCTAAGTTCATGCATAGATATACGATGCGAGAGAGGATAACAGTGGTCGAGATAAAGCTAGGAACTGCCAAAACATCGTCACTACTAGTATGGTCATACTATTACTACTACTGGTACTAACAGTATTTATAAACATAATGTCACTAATTTCTATTTCTAACACGGTATTTATATTTCATTCCCCTAGTAAAAGCACTACAAGTAATCGCAGCAATACCAATTTATTCCACAATGAGAAGTATTGTAGCTTAACAGATACAGTAAGGTAAATAATATATCTTATGAAACCAGATTTTTAATGTACGTTACTTATGCAGGATCAAGTATATAGAACGGAACAATCACAATAAAAGTCCATAGATAGAAGAAAATGGGTGAGCGGGCAGGCACACACACACACACACAAACACAAGAACACAATGAAAAAAAGGCGTGATGTAATAATATCACAACAAAAAAATGACAAAATATTGTTTTCCACTTGCGTCATTTTTTCAAATAAAGTTTTCTGGGGGAAATCCTTAAGGCTGATCCCCACCTCATCTATCAAGTTGATGCACAATAGATTTTGCAGGAGAGAAAAATCTTTATAACGATAAACCTACAAATTTCTGAGAGGAGGCAAAAATAATGGTTTAAAAGAAAAAGTTTAAAAGAGAAAGTTAATAAAGCTCACTATTACCTGACCAAAATTATGTGATAAAGCAATAAACATAAAATGACCTAAATACGTAAGGAAATGATGAAAACCATAATTCCACCAAAGCTCTTTTCAAAAATTTTATCACCCAAACATGAGATGAAAACTGAAGATATAATTCCCAGTGTCTCAAAAATGATGACGAGAGACATGTCAGAAAAGAAAACAAATCTCCTTTAATCCCTTTTGGGGATTCGAACTGCATTACTGAAAGGAAAAGAGATTTGGCCTCACTCCAGGACTAACATCTGAGACAGACCCTCTTTTTGAGAGAGAGAGAGAGAGAGAGAGAGAGAGAGAGAGAGGGAGAGAGAGAGAGAGAGAGAGAGAGAGAGAGAGAGAGAGAGGGAGAGAGAGAGAGAGAGAGAGAGAGAGAGAGAGAGAGAGACTGTGCTTTGAATGGATTTATTCATGAGTGTGGATATTGGATCACCTGGTAGAGAGAATGGAAGGGTACGGAAGCAAATGAAAGGGGAGGGACTAAGGAGAAGGTAGAACCCATGGAAAAAGGCCAAGAGAAAGCTGAAGGATAGGGACTTACTACTGAATGCTACAAAGACCTCTTCGAAATGAAGATAGGTCACGCAGATAAGTCTCCTTTTAGGAACAGATAAGCTAAAAGTCATTTTCTTATCTGAAAAACAAAAACAGAAGGTCTCACTCACATCTAATAATACAGAGGTTTACACTAATCTTACATAAAAGCTGATTATGATGCTCTACTTGTCTGTAATGCATACCTGTACGACATTTATTTCAATATACATTTAAATCCAATATATATTTCTAGGTATGAGATTGCACTTGTGAAAACAAATTTAAAATGTAATATTTATAAAGGCTTCAGATATTAAATGTGTGGCGTGACGTGACCATTGAAGATATCAATCCATTTATTGGGCATATACGTGACATGGTAACCAAGAGTTCTTGTAATAAAGGCAGCATTTTTCCATGTAAATAGATATCTAAAGTCACGCAGTTCAACCATATCTGTTTCTCATCTTCTATAATGTACACTCAAATGTTTTAGAAAAAAATGCAATACACAGTTTATAAATATATCTACTATCCTAAGAATTTATTCACCAAAATTTTAAAAAGATAAAAACTTCCTGCACACACACACACGCACCACACACACACACACACACACACACACACACACACACACACACACACACACACACACACACACACACTTTCGAGCATTTCAAAGCAGCCCTTTCCTAGCAAAAGGATGCCTTCAAAATGCACATTCCTCATTCCTAAGTTTGTATCATACGAATGAAACAGTGACGAAGTCTTGCAGTAAAAAGACAATAGGCAGATGAAAAAAGAAAAAGAGCCTTTTGAAACCCTACAACCGCCAAACACGGAAATCTCCCTAACTACATGCTGATCACAGCTAATGAATTTATACCTATTGTCTTTTACCTTACGAGCAATCTCATGCTTTCTGGAGGTCAAAATATATATTTTCTAATATTCTACATAACCAATTTATGAAGCCAATTCCATGCATTGCTTTACTCTAGATTCCAATATATTAGAGCAAATATTTTATCAGGACTCTGCTCTCCCAGTCTTTCTATAAAATTAACCTACTTTAATACAAATTTTGATCCTACTCTCTCCTTTACTCGTACTGCAATTCTTTTAAATATTTTTTTCAGTCATCCAAGTGCCTCTCCAAGTCTATTATTTTCTAATCACTCTAAACAACAAAATCCTCTAAGCCATTTTGCGTTAAGAGCATTACTGTATTCTGAAGAGCATTATTCTCTGTGCACATTCCGCTCTACGTTTTAGACACAACAGACTTGTCTCTGTAGTTCTTTCATAAACTTCAACAATCATAGATATCAGTCTAAAATGTCAAGCAAAGCTGCAGCATACTTTTATCAAACCTATTTGTTTCAAGATATACTGGTTATTCGCATTAATAATAAGACAATATTCTGCATAAAAAATAAGTCCCCTATAATTCATAATTACATTCAACCCTCCATATTCCTGTGAACAATTATTCTCATGACTTTAAGTTACAAAAGTATTAGCAAATTTCGACTCCTTACTCGATTACCTCAATACCTACACCAAACCCCGAACTAATCTCAGTGTCATCAAATGTATCTCTGTCAGCATTGCATATATCAGACTAGCCACCTTCCATGTTATCCATAGATTTTATACTGGTGCATTTCAATCTTTCTATATGACTCCTTTTATCGTAATAAGCAAACAAATTATTTCTACTTAAAAACTACATATACATGATACAAGGTAAAAATTGCACCAAGCACTATTCTGTCTTCACATCATAAGCGTGCTTAACTTAAAAAAAAAAATCATTCAAGATCCGAGTGAGGTACAAAGTATATTTTCCATTACTCAAACTCCTAACACACTATTTCTCAAGATTAATGAAATCTTACCACAATCTTCACCCTGCCTAAACATATGGCGTTTCTCTCTTATCACATCATCGGCTATCAACACTCTTCACTCATCATTCTGAGATTATCTTCTTTAAAGCCACTACCTTTAGATATCTGGACGCTATTCCTCCCCACCAAATACACGAACTTGTTCCTTACCTAATCACACTACGAGTATACATACCCAAGACAAATTCTCTTTTACCTTTGTATTACAACATCTCTCTCTTGCCTTTATATCACTTACGCCTTTTTATCATTTAACTTCATAAGTGTTACTCTTACGTATTTTACAGTACTTTTTGCCTACCTCTCGTCATCAATACACAGTAGTTCCTCTAAAAGTAACCCTACTTTGTCAGCCACTGCTTACTGTCTTATTTGAAATATCTATACTTTATTTTTATATTGCTGTCATATATTAATATATATATATATATATATATATATATATATATATATATATATATATATATATATATATATATATATATATATATATATATATATACCATGTACAAGGCAAAGTTGCTAATGAAAAAATATTCTTTTCAAAAAGTTTTTACCGTATTCCATTTTTCACCTTACTAAATCCTTAATCTAGAATCTCTTATGCACTTTTTATCGCTGTTACATTCTGTAAATACAATTTTCACGATAATTCATATTTATTCAGAGCCAGGATTTCAATATATCATCATTCATTTCACTCTGTCCTTCCTTTTAATACTTATAATGCAAAAGTTTGAAAGTATATTAATCATCCTAAGCCATTATCATCACAATAATACAGGGTATAGGTGGACATTCAGCTAATGTCTTATACTTTTCTCTGACTTTTTTCTAAAGCACAATTACTCCATGAATTTACTAATACAGACATCTTTTGATATCAAAATATCTTATTACACTTATTTTTACTTCCAAAAAATAATGATCTAACATGTTGACAACCACATTTATACAGTAATGTCACACTCTGTAATGCAATATTCTATCTAACCATTTCATCAATTCATAGCATAACACTGTTAACTACAACCAAATCTATTACTCATATAACTTTTAAAAGACTTTTCCTTATAAATGCTAAATCAAGCAATCAAGGAGGATAAAGAGATAACGACTATAGTGGTATTTGGTGTCTCCAAGATATTGCCAACTTAGCAGCCTATACAAGTACTTTTAAGAAAACAGCATGCAAACCAGGGAACCAGCTGCATCAAGAGTACGGGCATAGAAGACAATATTGAAGTGCTATCAATTAAAAGGAAAAAAATGCTCCAAAAGACCAGTACCACATATCTCTCTCTGTCTACTACTTTTAGATAAGAGACATATTTAAAATTTAGGAGTTTGATGCCCCATAAAACCAACTAAATATCACTAACACTATCAGATACAGGATTCTGATTTCCCTTATTAAAAGTGAATATGTGGACATGTGAGTGCCAAAAACATGCACTCAACTTTATTGACCTATTTCTTACAACTAATCTTTCAAACTACCCATATTCTGTGCTTTTCCCTCTTGGTAAATCTGACCACTCTGTGATCGCAATCTCTTCCATTTTCGCTCCCCTTACATCAATTCCTAATACTCAGCACCGCCCCTTTGGCATTTTGAGTATACCCAACATGATGATTTACGTAATTTCCTCTTTGATTTCCCGTGGGATGAATACTGCTTTTGGTTCCGCAACCCTGATCAGGTGGCTTTAAATGTTGCAGAGATTATAACCTCGGGAATGGAGGTGTTCATACCCTCCTTTGTGAAAACTTTTTCTCCCCTTAATACTTGGCTTGACAGTGCCTAATCCATGGTTATTCAAGCCAGGGATCAGACAAACTGGTCGTACCAAGGCTTACCTTTTTATTTAACTTGCTTTGATTTTATTACAGCTAGAAAAGCTGTACTGCTCAAATTCGAAGGTCTAAAGCTTCCTTTATAAGAGGGAAAGTTGATAACCTTAACTCCTCTCCCAATGATTGATGATTCTGAATCTTAGCCAAAAACCTCTCAACCAAGTTCTGTAACTCAAGCTTTCCCCCTCTCTTTCGTTCTGATGGCTCTATAGCTAGCCCTCCTACTGACAAAGCCACTCACTTTGGCTCTCATTTTTCTGCCAACTCTTCCATAAACGATTCTAGTGCACCTGTCCCTCATTCTTTACCCCTCTCTAACCCTATGCCCTTCCTTATCCTTTCTTCACGCATAGTTCATGAGGTTCTTCGCTCACTAATGATGAACAAAGCATCTGGTCCCAATGGTATCCATGCAAGGTTCCAAAAGAAGCTTGCAATTGAACTGGCTCCCGTGCTTTGCCGTCTTTTTCTCCTCATTCTGTCAACCAATATGTATCCTTCATCTTGGAAGTATGCTCTAGTTCAACCTGTTCCTAAGAAGGGTGACCGCTCTATTCCTTCAATCTACCAACCTACTGCCCTAACCTCATCTGTCGCTAAATTTTCTAAACTTTGCTCAATTCTCACATTTTAAAACTTCTGAAATCTAACTCACTTATCTCCAATCACGAGAATGGCATCTGCAAGGCAAGAGCAACTGCTGACCTCCCGTCCTATCTTACTCATGTATGGTCATCTTCTCGAAGGAACTATGGGGAATCCTTCGTCGTTGCCCTTGATATCTCTAAGGCTTTTGACAGTCTGGCACAAGGCTCTGTTGGTAAAGCTCCCTGCCTATGGCTTTACCCCTTCTCTCTGTTCACTGAATTCCAGTTTTCTTTATAACCGTTTTATATCTGTGGTTGTTGACGGTGCAACATCTAGCCCTTTCCTTGTTACTAGTATTATTCCAAAGGGTTCTTTTCTTTCACCAACTCTGTTCCTTCTCTTCATCAACGATCTTCAGTCCCCATGCTCCCCTCATCTTCATGCCTTAGCCGATGATTATACCCTTTATTTTTCCTATGAATTTCGAAATCAGTCTTGAATCCCTCTTTCTTCTACTCTCAACTCTGATTTGCAGAAGGTATCTGAGTGGGGCACTCAAATTTTAGTTATATTAAATGCCTCCAAGACACCGTTTCTGGCTATCTCATCTTCTTCTCCTAATGGTAGCCCTACTGTCTTTGAAACTAACGAAATATACCCTCTTAATTCTATATTCATATTAGGAATCCAGATAACCTCTAGCTTGTCTTGTAAGAACAACATAATTCAGATTTCTAAAGCTGCATTAAAATAATTGGGGGTTCTGTTTCGTGTTCATCATATATTTTTCTCATTACATTTACTTAAAATCTACAAAGATGTTATTCATCCCAGGATAGAATAGTACTTGCACATCTGGGGTGCTTCTTCATATACTTATCTCATTGATAGGGTTGACTCTTAGGCAGTTAGGCTCATTAATAAACCTTCCCTTACTTTTAATCTGGATTCTCTTTCTCTTTGCTGAAAGGTATCATCCCTTCCTCTTTTCTATCGCTACTACTTCCATCGCTGCACTGATGAGTTGGCGAGTTGCATTCCTCTCTCACTGCCGAGGCCGCGTAACATTCACACGTACTGTGGGGAGACTCGTAGCTCACAGATTGGTCAGTGTAGCAACTGCTTCTTCCTACTCACTTCCAGACTCTGGAACTCTCTTCCTCCTTCTGTCTTTCCAAATTCTTATAACCTATCTTCCTTCAAACTACGGATCTATCATCATGTCAGGGCCTAATCCTGCCATATCTCTAGGCCATCAGTACTTCGACTATTTATTCAGCCTGACCTTTTTCGATTGTGTATCATTACCTCATCTCTACCCTGTCCTTAACCTTTTACTTTTTCTTCGTCTTAATGTTTTGTTCGTGCCCGGGCCTTAATTGATGAGGGCAATTTTCTTGCCTGTCCCAGTGTCACACTTGTGTGTAATTACCTGATTGCCTAATTGTGTGTGTGTGTGTGTGTGTGTGTGTGTGTGTTTGTGTGTGTGTGTGTGTGTGTGAACTAAAGACACTGAACCGGATTCTGATTTCCTTGGTAGACTCCATATTAACAGAGAAGGAAAGAATTTGATAATACTAAGGAGATTATTCTCGTGAGTAAGCAATATAACCTCATCAGCATTTGGAATCTAACATTGACGTTTTGAGACAAGAAGTCCTTCCACAAAAAAATATCCTACAAGTCAACGAACTGTATTCAGTTACCTTTATGAGACTTTCGGCAGAGACATATATAAATATGAGTTGTGAAAAATATAATAATAATAATTCTAGTCAAATGCAAGATTCTTTCACATACTAAAGACGTCATATACAAAAATTTTACAATTAGTACAGTGAAGAAAAAAAAACAATTAGCACGTCATAAGGGAAAGGGGAGGAGGGATGCACATTAAAAGCATAAATTATTCAGAGAGTTTCTTGGAAGCAATCCATTCACAAAGATCATACTAAATGCATTTCTACACTTCATTCTGTTAGTAACAACAAATAACAAGCAGAAAATTCGCAGAATTTTATGGTCACAAACAGCTGAATAAATGTACCCAGACAGTCTTCTTAAGCAACCCATCACCACATAGCCTGATAGATTCAGCACCTGGCTCATGCCTAACGTTCCCAAGTCAATTTCTTCTCGTGCTTTGCAAAATGTCTTCCTGATAGGAATTACTTGCTGAAACGAAAATATTTAGCTTCGCCTTTGTTGTGTGCTACCGTCCACCAGTAAAAAGTTTTGTGAATATAATACTGAAATCTAGACTTGTATTGGTCAAAGGTGCTTTCACAGACTGACGTTATGAAAAATTGGTATCAATGCCAGTTCTAATTCTCTAAGCTAAAATATGGCACTGATGCTTGGGAAAGAGGTTATAATAGTAAAATGCACTCGTCAAGAGAGCTTTAAATTAAATATATATATATATATATATATATATATATATATATATATATATATATATATATATATATATATATATATATATATATATATATATATATATATATATATATATGCCTCATTCCCCCTTGTAAGGGGGGTGGCCGAGGCAAGAAATGCGCATTTTCCACGATCAACATATACTTCGACCACTCCTCTCAGATCCTTGGGGATAAAGGCTTGCCACGTATCCCAGCCTTCCACCCTGCTTGGGTCACCCAAAAGGCAGGTGGGCAAGGATATTCTATAATGAGACCCGACAGCCGCAGCTGGTTTACTCCCACCGCTCATCACTCAACAACTCCCCTCACACGCGACCATCACAGTTCACTGAGCTAGCAGGTACAAGAAATCCCTTAGGCCTGCATCATCTATGCGCAATCTTCCTCATCTAATTCCTATCATTTGCATGCCCTCTTCCATCTTCCACTGACATTCCACGTGCATTCAATGCCCTTTTCACTCCATCTATCCATCTCATTCTAGGTCTCCCATTTGACCTAACTCCAATCACTTCAGCACTAAACACTCTCTTCACTATTCGTTCATCACTCATCCTTTCCATGTGTCCAAACCAACTCAACACACTCTGATCAACCTCTATGACAGCTTCATTCCAACACCCATTCTCTAACCCACCGCTTCATCACACAGCAACTCCCCTCACACCCGACCATCACAGTTCACTGAGCTAGCAGGTGCAAGAAATCCCTTTGGCCTGCATCATCTATGCACAATCATCCCCATCTAATTCCTATCTTTAGTACGTACTCTTTCCTCTTCCCCTGACATTCCACGTGCATTCAATGCCCTTTTCACGCCATCTATCCATATCATTCCAGGTCTCCAATTTGACCTAACTCCAATCACTTCTGCATTCCACACTTTCTTCACTATTCGCTCATCACTCATCCTTTCGATGTGTCCAAACCAACTCAACGCTTTCTGATTAACCTCTATGACAGCTTCATTTCAACACCCATTCTCTACCTGACATCCTCATTTCATACTCTATCTATTCTAGATACACCGATCATACTTTTCAAACACCTCATTTCCATTACATTCAACTTGTTCCTTTCACACTCTCTTGCATTCCAAGTCTCTACTCCATACAATGCTGTCTGCAAAATCACACCTTCATATATCCTTCTCTGCATTCACTCCCAGATATCTATTTCTCAATACACTTTTCAAACCACCTAGACATTTGCTTGCTTCTTTCACTATGTGATTTACCTCTACATCCACTTGTCCACTTCTTGATACATGCGACCCCAGATACTTAAAACTCTTAACTTCTTCAAGCAACTCCCCATTCACTCTTACATTCAATTTGTCAACATTAACACTCCTCGTGCATCTCATGACTTTACTTTTACCAATATTCACCCGCAACTTCCATCTTTCACACACACTAACAAACTCAGTCACCAAATGATTCAATTCAGTCTCAGGATCAGCCAACAGTACATTATCATCCGCAAATAGCAACAGATTCAATTCACAACCTCCCATCCTCACCCACTAGTTCCAAGTCTCTGTCTAATACTAATTAATTTACTTACCTTACCACTCCATCCATAAACACATTAAACAACCATGGTGACATTACACAACCTTGACGTAACCCTACATTCACCTCAAACCAATCACTCATACCATTCCCAACTATCACGCATGCTCTACTATTCATGTAAAAACTCTTCACCCCATTCAACAAACATCCACTTATTCCATACAGTCACAACACATTCCACAACTCCTCTCTATCTACCCTGTCAGACGCTCTCTCTAAGTCCATAAAAGTCCAAAAAGTGTCCCTACCTTTCTCCAAGAACTTCTCACACACCTGTCTTACTGCAAACACTTGATCCACACATCTTCTTCCTCTCTTGAACCCACACTTTTCTTCCCCAGTCAATCTCTCGGTAACTCTTTTTAATTCTCTCGATTAACACTTCCATATATCTTACCAACTACACTCAAGAAACTAATTCCTCTAAGACAACTACACTCATACTTATCTCCTTTCCCTTTGTAAAGTGGAACTGCATATGCACTCCTTCAATCGACTGAGACCCTCCCTTTCCTGAAGCATACATTCAACCACCTAACCATCCATTCTACTAATGCCTCCCCACCTCTCCTCACTTAACAGGTTCTTGAAACATTCAGCCCATCTCTTTCTCACCTTCGTTTCATCTACTAGCAATTACCCATTTGCTCCTTTCTCCCTCTCCTCCGTACCACACACACCTTTCCTTACTCTTTTCACTTCTTTCCAAAACATCTTTTTATTCCTTTCAAAATTCTCAGACAAGCATCTGCCCCACCTAACATCCATTTCTCTCTTTGCCTCCCTCGCCACGTGCTTCACAAACCTCCTCTTTGCACAATACCTTTCATACACCTATACAGTACCTACCTGCAACCAAACCTCAAAAGCCTGCTTCTTTTCAGCCACTACTGCACTCACCTACTCATTCCACCATTCACTCACTACCTTTCCTTTTACTTCCACCAGTTAGTCTCCTTCTGCACACTGCACCAGCACACTTCAAAACTTCCTCCTTGAAGCTGCCTCATTATTCTTCCACTTCCTCCTCCATGTTTTCTTTCACTACATTCCACACATTCCTCACACAAGCCTCATCTCTAATCTTTCTCTTTCTTATACAATTCATTCACTTTTTTCACCTCTCTTCCTCTCTTGCTTCTCCTCTTTCTTCACTTTTCTCCAACTCTCACTCTACTTTCCACTAAATAATGATCAGATATTCCACCAGTAGCTCGTCTCGGTACATTTACATCCAATACTCTTCCAATCACCCTCATGTTCACCACAACATATTCCATTAATGCTCTGTCAACTACTCTTCCATTATCATCTCTGATCCATGTATAATTGTACACATCCTTCTTTTTAAATACAGTATTAGCAATCAACATATCTATCTCAACACACATTTCTATCATTTCTCTCCAGTCTCATTGCTACCAGGTACTTACTACTCTAGCATTCAATACTCCCATCAACACAACACTCACAATCATTCCCAAGTCTTCCACACACTCGTTAAATTTCATCCAAAATTCTTCTCTTTCTTCCTCACTTCTTTCAATGTGAGAAATATTTAGCAAAGGGTAAGGATGTGTATTTTGAATTTTTGGATCTGGAGAAAGCATATGATAGAGTTGATAGAGAGGCAATATGGAATATTTTGAGGTTATATGGAATTGATGGTAGACTGTTGCAAGCAGTGAAGAGTTTGTATGAGGGCAGTAGAGCTTGTGTTATGGTAAGGAATGAAGTGAGTGAGTGGTTTCCAGTGAGCGTGGGACTGAGACAGAGATGCGTGATGTCACCATGGCTGTTCAATTTATATACTGATGGAGTCGTAAGAGAGGTGAATGAGCGAGTGCGTGGTCGAGGTTTGAGAATGGTAGATGGGCATGATAATGAATTGGAGCCGAATCAGTTGCTGTTTGCAGATGATATTGTGGTGGTGGCAGATTCAGAGGGGAAGCTGTGTCAGTTAGTGTCAAAATTTTGAATGGGGTGTGAGAGAAGGAAGTTGCGAGTGAATGTGGGAAAGAGTAAGGTTATGAGGTGTACAAGAATTGAGGATGGTGCTGGATTGAATGTTATGTTGAATGGAGAGACACTTGAGGAAGGTGATCAGTTTAAGTATTTAGGCTCGGTTATAGCTGCAAATAGTGGAGTGGAAGCAGATGTGTGTCACAGAGTGAATGAAGGATGTAAAGTGTTGGGTGTGTTGAATTGAGTGATAAAGAATGGATGGTTGGAAATGAATGTTAAGAAAGTGTTGTATGAGAAAGTGGTTGTGCCAACTGTGATGTATGGATCAAAGTTATAGGGTATGAAAGTAAGTGAGAGACAGAAACTAAATGTGTTTGAGACAAAATGCCTGAGGAGTATGATTGGTGTATCTCGGTTGAATAGGGTTAGGAATGAAGTGGTGAGAGCAAGAACGGGTGTGAGGAGAGAACTTGCAGCCGGAATAGATATGAATGTTCTGAGATGGTTTGGCCATGTGGAGATGATGGATGATGAAAGCCTGCTGAAAAAGGTGATGAATGCGAGAGTTGATGGGAGAAATACTAGAGGGAGGCTTAGGTTTGGGTGGATGGATGGAGTAAGGAGAGCCATGAATGATAGGAGGATGGATGTGAGGGAAGCAAGTGAGCGTGCTAAGGATAAGAATGAGTGGCGAGCGATTGTGATGCAGCTCTGATGTGCATCTGCTGTTCCCATGGGGCTGCATCTTACAGAAGTAGTCCTGTGGTAGGGGCAGTAGAGGAGTTGGCATTATGAAGCGACACAGGTTGTAGAAGAGCCGCGAGGATGGGATGCGGCACTCCAGCAATGCCATCTGAACAGTCGCTAGCTCCCTCGTCATTGCCCATAGAGCAAAGTAATCCCAGTATTGTTTCTTTTTTTATGTCAGCTACCCCCCAATGGGGAAAACAACCAAGGTAGATATATATATATATATATATATATATATATATATATATATATATATATATATATATATATATATATATATATATATATATATATATATATATATATATATGTGTGTGTGTGTGTGTGTGTGTGTGTGTGTGTGTGTGTGATTACCTAATTGTGATTACCTAATTTTGTTTACGGGAAAGAGCCCAAAGCTCGTATCTTCCCGTCTCCTGATCGGTTCCATTTTATACTTAGTGATACTTATCATACCTGTCCTTAAAACTATGGATTGAGATAGCATTAACTACCTCCTCGCTTAGCGAATTCCAATTATCAACTACTCTTACACTGAAAAAGTATTTCCTTACATCCTGCGAAGAAGTTTTCTTACGAAGCTTCAAACTATGACCTCTAGTTCTAGAGCCAGCCATATCAAAATATTGATCCCTATCCACTCTCTCATAACCATGAAGGAATTTAAAGACTGTCACCATATCCCCCCTCACTCTTCTAGCTTCGAGTGATGGCAAGTCTAATTCCCTCAGCCTCTCATCATAACTGAGATTGCGTATTTCTGGCACCAGTTTCGTGGCATGTCTTTGAACTTTTTCAAGCTTAGCTATGTGCTTTTTCAAGTGCGGATTCCAAAAGGGGGCTGCATATTCGAGTTTTGGCCTCACATAGGTTACATAAATATTTCTGAACATTTCCTTGTCCATGTGCCTGAAGGCTACCCTTACATTTGATAAGAATGCATATGCTGCCCTTACTATGCCATTTATATGTATTTCTGGAGACAAATCTGCCAGTATGTTTACTCCTAGATCTCTCTCATTTTCTGTCTCTTGAAGTTGTACTCCAGCCACCGAGTAGTCAAGCTTGGGTCTTCTTGCACTTGTACCCATTCTCATTACCTTACATTTTGAAGTATTGAATTTCATTAGCCACTTTTCTGACCACTCATGCAGATTATTTAGATCCTCCTGAAGTTCTCTACCATTGTTCTCGTTTTTTACTTTCTTCGCAATCTTTGCATCATCTGCAAACATATTCATGAAAGAATTTACAGACTCTGGTAGGTCATTTACATATACAAGGAACAAAAGTGGCCCTAAAACGTGTGTGTGTGTGTGTGTGTGTGTGTGTGTGTGTGTGTGTGTGTGTGTGTGTGTGTGTGTGTGTGTGTGTGTGTGTGTGTGTGTGTGTATAATAATAATAATAATAAAAATAATAAAAATAATAATAATAATATTAATAATAGGCGAAAATATGAAGCATATTTTTGTCCTTGCTCAAGATTCGAACCGAGTACACAAAATCAAGTGTCCCAAATCGCTAACCAATATACTACTGAGGGTATATTAGAATAGAGACACCTCAGCAAACTGCTGAACCAGGGAATGACTAGATTCTTTTGAATGTTTATATTCATTTAATTCTCTTCCAAGCCTCATTCAAGGCTTGTTTTCACATTTAATTCAGAGACCTGCTACATGGACATCAACAATGATCAAAAAGACATTTTATGTGAAAACATTAAACATCTTTTTACCCTAGCTGGAATTCGACTCTAGTGCACATAATCAGTACGCAAAGATGCTACCAACAGTACCACCAAAGGCAGAAGAGAGAATCTACTCAGCTGACTGCTTAGCCAGGTAATGAATATACTCGATTTCACCCATTGGTGTATTTTATTAAACACCTTCGCTAGTACAGATGGCAACGCCTTGGAATATATATATATATATATATATATATATATATATATATATATATATATATATATATATATATATATATATATATATATATATATATATATATATATATATATATATATATATATATATATATATATATATATATATATATATATATATATATATATATATATATATAAATATATATATATATATATATATATATATATATATATATATATATATATATATATATATATATATATATATATATATAGAATGATATATATATATATATATATATATATATATATATATATATATATATATATATATATATATATATATATATATATATATAGAGAGAGAGAGAGAGAGAGAGAGAGAGAGAGAGAGAGAGAGAGAGAGAGAGAGAGAGAGAGAGAGAGAGAGAGAGAGAGAGAGAGAGGTCGCGGTATTATACTGGTAGATTTTGCAAGTCAGAAAGTGAAGATTTTTACAATTGCGACTTCAATCCCTATCGGGACGTCATGAATACAATTCACCCTCAACACCGCAACTCCAACCGTTATTCCCCCCCCCCCCCCACACACACACATTCCAACAGAACGATCACTTAAGTGATGTAGTTATCTCAGCTAAAAATTATCTCGACATCACATTTTCTTCAGGGTAATTTTTCAGGAAATCATATTGGAGTCTCAAATCGCATAAGCCATGATGATAGGAGCACAAAAAGCAGAAGTGAATGGAAGCAAGGCTGGGAAGCATCGTTAGAAGTTGAAGCAATTACTTGTTGCCTCTATAATAATGCAACTTGCTCGCCGTAACACCAATATTAAAATCAGTTCTGAAAAGGAATAAAGTTCTCATAAGTTTCATATGTATCTGCTTCTGTACCATGTTTCTATTGCTTTATAAAAACACACAAATTTAATAATCTAGTTAGGCCCAACATAACTTCAGTAGGATCAGCCTATATACAATTTATCCAAATGGCTTGTTAGTATTCTTCCTCCTTTGGTTAGTAGTAATTCTAATAGTCACATAAATTATATCTGTGATTTAATAGATAAACTCTTAAGCATTCACGTAAATTATGACTCGGAATTGGTTAATTCTGATATTGTGTCACTGCTTACGTAAGTACCAATAGAGGCTATATTGATACTGCTCTTAGACATGGAACTAGACAACTTTAATTTACCCCCTAAAAACCCACACAATTACTGATTTAATTAAGCTTTGCTATAAAGACTGCAAATTTGTATTTGTTAATCATCTTTATTTTAAAACAATTTAGTATGACTATGGGCAATAAATTATCCCATATTTTAAGAAACATTTACACGGAATTTTCTGAAACGAAATTTGCTTCCATCGGTGTTACGTAATGGAGATCTTTGGGTTTAGTTTATGTAGACGATGTAATATGCCCTTGGCCTGTTAAGGATGATATAGATAAGCATTTACATGATATTAATCGCCTGGTTTCCTCCATAGAATTTACAACAGAAAACAGAATAAATTATGCCATTCCATGTTCATCAGACACGTTTGGTGCTAATTTTATATTTTCAGCGCAGAAAAAAAAGGTTCAAAAATGTTAGTTCTTACATTCATTAATTGTTCCGTTTTTACGTCACGGACTCCCTTTTCTACCAAGGGATAGGACGGTTGCTT
>JAXCGZ010004072.1:5000-12500 GCA_037179515.1 Halocaridina rubra
TTTATATTAACTGACGGACTGCTGTTCTTTCCTGAGAGAAAATTTAATGTATTGATCTTATCTTGTGATAATCCTTGGCATGTGGCACTCAAATTTTGGGGTAATCCGCTACCTGCGACCTGACCTGCTGGAATAACTACCCACATCTGTACCCCAGAAATCCCTTCCCATACCTCATTAGATAATTTAGTTTTTAAGCCCTCAAAATCTCCTGCTCTAAAGTTTGGAACAATATTCTTATTTTCCTTTATAGTTTCCTTGAAAATTATGTTAAATCTAATGGAATCATTTTTTTTTTTTAAGAGTGTGACACCGGGACAGGCAAAAACTGCCCTCATCAACAAAGGCCCGGGCACGAGAAAATACCAAGACGAAGGAAAAGAAAAAGTTAAGGGCAAGGCAGAGATGAGGTAATGTCACACAAAGGAAAACGACAGACAGAAAAAACAGTCAAAGTAAAGAGGACCCAGAGATATGGAGGACTAGGCTCTGAGATGACGATAGATCTGCTTTTTGAAGGATGAAAGGTCGTAAGAACTAGGAAAGACAGAAGGAGGAAGAGAGTTCCAGAGTCTGGAGGTAGATAGGAAGAAGCAGTCGCTGCACCGACCAATCCGCGAGCTACAAATCTCGACACAGTACCTGTGAGATGAGGCCGCTTGGCGAGTGTTACGCGGCCTCGGCAGTGGAGGAGGGATGCAACCAACTTCTAAATTTGTAACCATATTCTCTCTATTACTAAGAACTAAATCTAGTGTATTCACCCCCCGTGTTGCTTCAAGTACATGCTGAGAAAGGAAATTGTCTTCTACTACTTCCAAAAACTCCTTAGAGCTACTATCACCTGTTATGGTTTCCCAGTTAATATGTCTAAATTTAAAATCGCCTACAATGCAAACTCTATTTGACCTGGTCACCTTAGAAATTTCATCGTATATAACTTGCGACTCCATATCGTCTAGATCAGGTGGTCTGTAGACTACTCCTACAACTAGACTTTCTATATTATTTTTAATTTCAACCCATAAGGTTTCTGAATTTAGATTTGTCTTAATTCCAGACTTAATGTAGCTTCTGAGGCTATCTTTAATATACATAATTACCCCTCCTCCTCTTCTATCTGCACTACGATCAGCATTATAAAGTTTATATCCTGTAATTATGTACTCAGCTTTAAGGTGTTTGCTTTCTAAATTAATCCAACTTGCACTAATGCATAGTATATCCGGTCTCTCACTACATACTATGGCTCTCAGTTCTTCTATCTTGTTACCTAAACTACGGCTATTTGTATAATATACTTTTAAACTTTCTCTAGCTTTACCCTTCTTGTGGCTATTCTTTTTGTTAATATTTGTTCTATGTAACAAATGGTTCTTATCCTTAGACTCCCAGTTATTTGACCCACTATTTACTGAATACTTGATGACTAATTTCTCTGCACAATTATTATTCATTTCATTATTTGTGTCTAACAAAACCCCCCTACCTCTCTGTCTATCATACCAGCCTATACCGGTTTTATGTAGGAATTGTCTTGGGGTAGCTGTCCGGGGGGGGGGGGGGTGAAGTGTCCTGAAGGCAGTTCTCCCGGTACCATTTTTATCATGGGATATCATACGAGAATAACATAAGAACATAAGAATAGAGGACACTGCAACATGCCTACTGGCACACACGAGGCAGCTCCATTTTTGAATTGTATTTTCAGCATGTCTAACCTATTCTATTCTACTCTACTTATTTATTCTGTTTTTCTTTTTATGATTTTTCTAATAAGCACTAACCTATTCATACCCACCCTACCTCTGTCATATGTCTATCTAATCTACATTTGAAGGTGTCTAAGGTATTGGCATTTACTATCATACTAGGAACATAAGAACATAAGAATAGAGGACACTGCAACATGCCTACTGGCACACACGAGGCAGCTCCATTTTTGAATTGTATTTTCAGCATGTCTAACCTATTCTATTCTACTCTACTTATTTATTCTGTTTTTCTTTTTATGATTTTTCTAATAAGCACTAACCTATTCATAACCACCCTACCTCTGTCATATGTCTATCTAATCTACATTTGAAGGTGTCTAAGGTATTGGCATTTACTATCATACTAGGAAGCTTGTTCCATGCATCAGCTACTCTATTACCAAACCAATTTTTACCAATTTCCCTTCTGAACCTAAATTTATCAAGCTTAAATCCATTATTACGAGTTCTGGTTTGATCATGAATTTTTAAAACTTTATTAATATCTCCCTTGTTAATCCCTTTAAACCATTTATACACTTCAATCATATCCCCCCTAACTCTTCGCCTCTCTAGAGAATGTAGATTAAGTTTTTTTAATCTGTCCTCATATGGTAGATTTCTGATATTGTGTATCATCTTGGTCATTCTTCCTTGCAATCTCTCCAAGGATTCAATTTCCATTCTATAATAGGGTGACCAGAATTGCACAGCATAATCTAATTGGGGCCTAACTAATGCAAGATAGAGCTGCAAAATAACTTTTTCCGTCCTATTGCTGACGCTTCTTGAGATAAATCCTAAAATTCTGTTTGCTTTATTTCTCACTGCTGTGCATTGCTCTCTTGGCTTAAGACTACTACTCACAAGAACTCCCAAATCCCTTTCACACTGAGAACTCATGATTTCATGGTTATTTAGCTTATAACTAGTATTGTCTTTTATAGTACCCATTTTAACTACTTTACATTTTTCAACATTAAATTCCATTTGCCATTTGTCCGACCATTCAGATAATCTATTTAGATCTTCCTGTAAAGCATGAATGTCTTCTTTTCCATTTATAGTTCTACCTATTTTAGTGTCGTCTGCGAATTTACTTAGGTTACTACTGATATCCGAATCCAGATCATTTAGATATACGATGAATAATAGAGGACCCAGTACCGAGCCTTGTGGTACCCCGCTTGTAACCGAGCCCCACTCTGATTTCTCTCCATTTATGCAAACCCTCTGTTTTCTGTCTTTTAACCATTGTTTGATCCATCTGAGCACAGCTCCTCCTATACCATGAGCTTCCAGCTTTTTAACTAATCTTTTGTGAGGAACTCTATCAAAAGCTTTGCTAAAATCTAGATATATTGTATCATATTCTTTGCCACAATCTACTGCCTCGTAAACTTCTGAATAAAAAGACAGTAAGTTTGTAAGGCACGAAAAACCCTTAAGAAACCCGTGTTGTGAAAGTTTTATCAGTCTGTGTAATTCTAGATGTGCCCTTATTTTATTTGCAATTATGGATTCTAGAATCTTACCCACTGTTGACGTTAAACTTACCGGCCTATAATTATTCTTTTTAACACGTTCTCCTTTTTTAAATATTGGTACCACATCTGCCAATTTCCACTCCATGGGTACCGATCCTAATTTTATTGAATTATTAAATAATGCAGTTAGAGGACAACTAAGCTCTTCCTTGCATTCCTTTAATATTCTAGCATATATTCCATCAGGTCCCGGAGATTTATGAGCCTTTAATTTATCTATTTCTTTTATTACCTCCTCTCTTGTAATATTTATTGAACTAAGTATATTATCAGGACTGTCTCTGTAAATGGATTCTACTTCCGGAATATTTTCCAAGTTTTCATTTGTAAATACAGATAAGAAATAATCATTTAAACATGTACACATCACTTTATCGTCATCTGTGATATGGCCATTGGCTACTTCAATTGGTCCGACTTTTTCCTTAAATTTTGTTTGATAATGTTGATAAAACCCTTTAGGATTTTCTTTAGCTTCTCCTGCTATTCTAACTTCGTATTTTCTTTTCGACTCTCTAACTATCTTTTTAACTTCCCTGTTTAACTGTATATATTGCTGCCTCACCTCACCTCTTTTTAGTTTCCTGTATATTCCTCTTTTAATACCTATAAGATTCTTTATTCTATTGTTCATCCATTTAGGGTCATTTTTTCTTGATCTGCAATGCTTCATGGGAATATAGTCTCTCTGACTATTCTTAAGAGTCATGACAAAATTGTTATATTCCTCATCCAAATTTATATTAACTGACGGGCTGCTGTTCTTTCCTGTGAGAGAATTTAATGTATTGATCTTATCTTGTGATAATCCTTGGCATGTGGTACCCAAATTTCGGGGTAATCCGCTACCTGCGACCTGACCTGCTGGATTAACTACCCACATCTGTACCCCAGAAATCCCTTCCCATACCTCATTAGATAATTTAGTTTTTAAGCCCTGCTTGTTCCATGCATCAGCTACTCTATTACCAAACCAATTTTTACCAATTTCCCTTCTGAACCTAAATTTATCAAGCTTAAATCCATTATTACGAGTTCTGGTTTGACCGTGAATTTTTAAAACTTTATTAATATCTCCCTTGTTAATCCCTTTAAACCATTTATACACTTCAATCATATCCCCCCTAACTCTTCGCCTCTCTAGAGAATGTAGATTAAGTTTTTTTAATCTGTCCTCATATGGTAGATTTCTGATATTGTGTATCATCTTGGTCATTCTTCGTTGCACTCTCTCCAAGGATTCAATTTCCATTCTATAATAGGGTGACCAGAATTGCACAGCATAATCTAAATGGGGCCTAACTAATGCAAGATAGAGCTGCAAAATAACTTTTTCCGTCCTATTGCTGACGCTTCTTGAGATAAATCCTAAAATTCTGTTTGCTTTATTTCTGACTGCTGTGCATTTTAAATATCCAGTAATATCTGGTTTGCATAACTGGATTTAACTAGAGAAATTCGGTTCGAATATCCTGAATTATCCAGTAATATCTGGTTTGCATAACTGGATTTAACTAGTGAAATTCGGTTCGAATATCCTGAATTTTTGTCTTGAGGGTGGTTCTAGTAAGCTGCAAGCTAAGAACTATAACAGTGTTTGTGTCACCAACAGTGCAAATGGGTAAATATCAGGCGTGGGCCCGACAGCCGTAACCTAGACACTACTTACCAATAAATCTGAGATTAAAAGAACTAGTATAGAAGAAGCCTTGATAATAAGAGACTTAAAATTCTAGTAGTCACCGTGGCTCAAACGGTAGCGTCCGCGACTCTGAGGCGTCAGATCGAGGGTTCGCGCCCCGTAAAGGTCTGAGGTTAGCAAGGGTATGTACTCAGAGTAAGGATTACATCTGCCAAAACAAGTCCTTCGCAAGAAGGCAACCGTCCTAGCCCTCGGTTGAAAAGGGAATCCGTGACGTAAAACCGAAACAAAGTGCAGAAGAAGCCTTGATAATAAGACTTAAAATTCTTGCAATTATTAAAAGAACTGACACAAAATGTGATATACAACCTACTTACTTGTGAGTGTGATACCGGGACAGGCAAGGTAATTGCCCTCATCGGGCCCGGGCACCAACAAAACACTGAGCCAAAGAAGACGTAGAAGCTTAAGGGAAAAAGCAGAAATAAGAGAATGATACACAATTAACAAGATAGTTTGAAAGAATGAAGATGATATTAAAGAAGGCAAAGAGAAACAGAGATGGGGAGTGTTGTGACTTGTCAGATGTGAAAGGCCAGTAAGAAATGTGCAACAAATACACCAGGATATTCGGTGTAGATGTAGGCATAGGAAAAGAACCGTACCTGAAGGAAATCTCTAACATCCTGGCCAGTTCTCTTTATATCCAAGAGACCTTCAGTTGTGGTATCGCAATGGGCGGCTGGAGCCATGGGCTGGCTTACTACTATATACTTAGACATAATGGTTGTTTGTGATACCAATTTCTTATGACTGTGCAAAACTTAATAATATCAAATTAAAAATAATTTTGCGGAGAAATAAAAATTAATATGGATTTGGATCTATGAATTATATATATATATATATATATATATATATATATATATATATATATATATATATATATATATATATATATTCAGTCGGTAGCGTCTCCGACTCTGAGGCGTCAGGTCGAGGGTTCGCGCCCCGTCACGGTCTGAGGTTAGCAAAGGCATGCACTCAGCGTAAGGATTACATCTGCCAAAACAAGTCCTTCGCAAGAAGGCAACCGTCCTAGCCCTTGGTTGATAAGGGAGTCCGTGACGTAAAACCGGATATATATATATATATATATATATATATATATATATATATATATATATATATATATATATATATATATATATGAGAGAGAGAGAGAGAGAGAGAGAGAGAGAGAGAGAGAGAGAGAGAGAGAGAGAGAGATTTTTATTTTATTTTATTAATTTATTGCGCCAAGGCGTCAGACATTACATGAGTTCATACAAATAATGCTTCAAATGGATACAAAACCAAGAATTGAACATAGTTTACAGGGAGGTGTACACATTGATAAAACATTGCTGCATACTAACACACAACTCACAGTATGGCAGCACAGAGTACATTATATGCAAAAGTAAAGCTCAGAGAAACGCAGAATGCACAAACAGAATTATACAGCAACATACAGAAAATATATGTATAATTCAATATAATTAATGGCCACCAAAGTGAGGATAACGAGCAAGAATAACATCAAGGTTGTCATCATTAAGTAAAAATGAGCAGATCTGTATTAAGTTCTGACCTCGTGGTAAAACATCTCTCACTGTAGGGCACTGAAGACAATAGTGGTCAAGAGTGTTAGCATTAGGACGGTCGCATAATTTACAGGAGGTGTACTGTGGCATATCTAGAGTCTGGGAGACCTGAGAGAGAGAGAGAGAGAGAGAGAGAGAGAGAGAGAGAGAGAGAGAGAGAGAGAGAGAGAGAGAGAGAGAGAGAGAGAGAGATAAGGCATTATTCTCTTCAAAGACGCAATGGTTGTTAGCGGAATGAAGTCTCATTGCCAAGGGTATTAACAGCAATATTGCCCTATGCACGCAACTCACATTACTTAAAGGAATTTTTTTCTGCCGTCACAGTAACATAACAACCAAACCTAAACAGTTATAAACAATACTTAAAATAGTTTAAATTTATTAGACTAAAAATTGAAAAGTAGTAGTCACCGTGGCTCAAGTGGTAGCGTCCGCGACTCTGAGGCGTCAGGTCGAGGGTTAGCGCCCCGTCACGGTCTGAGGTTAGCAAGGGCATGCACTCAGGGTAACGATTACATCTGCCAAAACAAGTCCTTCGCAAGAAGGCAACCGTCCTAGCCCTTGGTAGAAAAGAGAGTCCGTGACGTAAAACCGGAACTTGAAATAGTTTAAATTTATTAGACGAAAAATTAAAGGTAAAAATATAAAAATATAAACAATTATAAAATATGCGTATACGAGTTAGGTTTATTAGATGAAAACAAATGGAAAAAAAAAAGAATAATTTATGAAATTTACTTAAAATAATGAAATTTATGAAATGAAAACGGGAATTCTAATAAAACTTTATTTAATTATTAAAGATAAGTAGTTGAATTTATTACATGAAAACAGAAAACAATAATACAAAAACAAGTCATTATAAACTTTAGGCATAATAATTAAATTTATCATATGAAACCATAGCATAA
>JAXCGZ010004072.1:17500-27500 GCA_037179515.1 Halocaridina rubra
ACCCATCTTTGCCTCCTTGGAGATAAAGGGTCACCGCAACAACACTGCTTGGGCTATCCACAGTGTAATTGAGTTAGTATCTTCTGTCCGTGAGGCCCGACAGCCGTAGCCATTTAAAAAGTCTACATTACGAATAATATTCAATGAATGTTTTATAAGTAACATACCAAAAAAAATTAAATCTATGCTTAAGCAGGTCCGGATATGACAGTACATATGGTGAAGAGATAATGAATCTTTCTTTCAATACTGAAAGCGTTAGGTACTTTGTGTGTGTGTGTGTGTGTGTGTGTGTGTGTGTGTGTGTGTGTGTGCGTGCGTGTGTGTGTGTGTGTGTGTGTGATTACCTAATTGTGTTTATGGGAAAGAGCCCAAAGCTCGTATCTTCCCGTCTCCAGATCGGTTCCATTTTGTACTTAGTGATACTTTGTGTGTGTGAGTGTGAGAGAGAGAGAGAGAGAGAGAGAGAGAGAGAGAGAGAGAGAGAGAGAGAGAGAGAGAGAGAGAGAGAGCGAGAGAGAGAGAGAGAGAGAGAGGAGAGAGAGAGAGAGAGAGAGAGAGAGAGAGAGAGAGAGAGAGAGAGAGAGAGAGAGAGAGAGAGAGAGAGAGAGAGAGAGAGAGAGAGAGAGAGAGCATTCTCACTGTAAGTGCTTTTCTTACATCATTCCTAACAACCATATCTATTTCTACACGCCAAGATAACTTCGTTAAATTATTCCAAGAACTTAAATGTACAGTAATCATATCGTCATTAGTTTACTAGTTTCAAGTAGTGATTGATATAACTCCGTCAGTCTTTCTTAATTTCTCTAGCTTCGTAATTAAGGCATAATTCAATAGCATAAATCTGAACTTTTTGATAATTAATATTCTTGCCTCTTATATGTCACAAACGATCCCCATTCAAATGGGGATGAACAGACAGGATGGAGCTGAGGGATTATGGGCTGATGCACTTCTTAACGCCCAGCGGTGGAACCACACCCGCGTTTGTCAAGTTCGCCACTTTCTAACTTACGAGTTCAACAAAAGCTACCGCAGACCCAACTCAGACAATGACTATTTTCATGAAAATGAGGATTTGAGAGATTTTCATAGCTATGTTTAGGACACATGTTAGCTACATAATCACTTCTAAGAATCTAAGAATCTTTCTGTACGTAAGTCTGAAGGACATCTTTCAATTTACTAAGAAGATGTATTCTGCCTTTATTATTAGGAGCATGTAAGGTTTGCGCATGTGATAAGGAAGGATGAGGGGTATGTTGAGAAAGGATGCTAAGGTTGGAGCCACCAGGCAGGAGGTGGATAGGTAGGCCAAAGAGCTAGTTTATGGATGTGATGAAGAAGGATACAAGGGTGTGTGGTGAATTCTGTCTCTATTATGTATATGAATAATTGTCTATTGGGAGCATGTAAGGTTTGGGCATGTGATGAGGAAGGATGAGGGGCATGTTGAGAAAAGGATGCTGAGGTTGGAGCCACCAGGAAGGGGGGGATAGGTAGGCCAAAGAGCTGGTTTATGGATGTGATGAAGAAGGACATAAGGGTGTGTAGTGTATTCTGTCTTCATTATGTATATGAATAATAGTCTATTGAGAGCATGTAAGGTTTGGGCATGTGATGAGGAAGGATGAGGGGTATGTTGAGAAAAGGATGCTGAGGCTGGAGCCACCAGGCATGAGGGGGATAGGCAGGCCAAAGAGCTGGTTTATGAATGTGATGAAGAAGGACATAAGGGTGTGTGGTGTGATGGAAGTGGATGCAAGGGATAGGGTGATATGGAGATGAATGATGCACTGTAGTGACCCCTCGTAGGAGAAGGAGAAGAAGAAGAAGAAGAAGAAGAAGAAGAAGAAGAAGAAGAAGAAGAAGAAGAAGAAGAAGAAGAAGAAGAAGAAGAAGAAGAAGAAGAAGAGAAGAAGAAGAAGAAGAAGAAGAAGAAGAAGAAGAAGAAGAAGAAGAAGAAGAAGAAGAAGGAGAAGAAGAAGAAGAAGAAGAAGAAGAAGAAGAAGAAGAAGAAGAAGAAGAAGAAGAAGAAGAAGAAGAAGTAGTAGTAGTAGAGAAGAAGAGAAGAAGAAGAAGTAGTAGTAGTAGTAGTAGTAGTAGTAGTCTAAAAACGGGAGGCACCTCGCTCCAAGGGGAGGAATTCAAATTTAAGGTATGGGAAATTGCCAGGGGAAAGATTGTGAAGAAATATCAGGGAAAAAACTCCAAACGTCGAAAGCATTTACTCAGAAATACCAATCAGCGATTTTACTGAAATAATTTGGCTTCTGAACGTGAATAAGTACCGTTATAAACGCATAATGGTGAAAAATATTTGACTAAGTGACAATTTCAAAATAGGAGAGGCATTAATGTAAACCTGAGATGGCAAGGGGTGGATGTGACCCGGGACTTGTGAAACACTGAGTTGCATGCGTCCTGGCAACTCATCTGCCGATACTTTGATCCCAATTTCCTTCACTCTCAAAATTTGTATCTAGTAAAGATGAGTAACTCCTAAACCCCATTTAAAGTTAAATAACTCCTTAGATTGTTAGGTTAGGGTAAGGGTGCGTCCACACGTGCCTTCGAACATGTGCTGGCAACAAGGTTTCCAGCATGTTAGATTACACGATGGCAACACTGTGTGGACAGGTGTGCATTAACACGTTAATGATTATGTTGATAGCATGTTAGTAGCACTTCTCTCCACCGCACATGGTCAGGTCGTGATGTATGGGTAATATGTTAGCTACCACGAAGCCTCGTCCACACCACTGCTGCCAACATGCTGCCAGCTAGAGGTACCAACCTCTCGTGGACACGACCGTTAACAAGCTTGTTAGTGAGCTTGCAAAGTACTAGTTGACAGCAAATGTTCGAAGGCACGTGTGGACGCGCCTTGAAGGTTAGGTTGAGTTAGGTTAGCTAAAGTGCCTTATAAATATGAATTACCCCAGAGATTCCTGTAGTATTTTTCTTTTTAGCCTGCTGGCTAGTACAGTGGTAACGCGCTGGCTTTCGCATTCACGAGGTCGAAAGATCGGTTCCCGTCCAAGACCGAGAGTTTAAGCTGTTTAC
Source organism: Halocaridina rubra (assembly GCA_037179515.1). NCBI lineage: Eukaryota > Metazoa > Arthropoda > Malacostraca > Decapoda > Atyidae > Halocaridina > Halocaridina rubra. The sequence continues at coordinate 20,570 of JAXCGZ010004072.1, forward strand.
TGGCAGGAACTGCTGTGGTTGGACACCACAGTGGGGGGTTGGGGCTTGCCCTGGCTGACGAATACCCATTGTATTGAAATGGAAATAAAGTTTGTTTGTTTGTTTGTTTGTTTTATAAGATCCCAGAATCTTAATTCATTTACCACTAAGGAATTCTAAAAGCTGTGTTTCCATATCCTTTTGTCCACTCACTTCACACTTTGCAAAGTAAAAAAATATAATTTACTTATCTGATTTTACTTCCTGTACTAATCTTTCCATCTAGATAAATCCACTTAAAGCGAGGAAGTACACTTAAAGCATAGCACAGAGAGGAGAGACTGAAATCTCTGAGACGGATCGGTCAAATTCACTCAGAGATCTGTGTGCAAAAAGACTTGGAGAGCTTCTCGGTGACCTATTCAAAGTAGCCAGTGTCATCTGTTGGTCATGGCTCAGTGGTAGAAGCTCTGACATCAGAGTTTACTTGCTCAGAGTCGAATTCTGACTACTTTTATTGTTTGCTGATACGATTGAATGTTTCTATCTTTGACTCAATTACCAAGTTAATTCCTCATTTGCAAAAATTCAAAAATATATTAAAATGACTAAAAGGTGAGTAACATACGTAAGGAATACAAACGGTCCCAATTCTGACCCCTGAGGAACCTCACTGGTCACTTTTCTATAGCTATATGCAGCAGATTTTTTCTGACCTGTAGCCTTTTCCCATCAATATATATCCGTTCCTAGAGATGAGTCCCACATATTTTCTCCCGTTTTTTAGGGGTGGAGTTTGAGTGGGGGCATTACTTGCAAAATCTTAAGCATCACTAACATCTGTAAGACTTCTAAAAACATAGAAATACATAATTTAACCAACCATCTCTCACATGTAATCCATCATAATATTCCAAATAAGATGTAGGTGTGAGGCTCAACGGAAGAAGATACACGCCCTACTTATCCTGAGGATGACCAAAGCAATGTGGTGTAATGAGGGTAAGGGGAATTTTGTGATCCTTTCATCCACAAGGGGCTAAGAGATAAGACATGGAAGGAAATGGTATTCTGGTGAATGAGTGCTTTGACTAGGCCATTCCATTACAAGGGCATTACAGCTATTGCATTTTTTTACTGCAAATGTGGAGACTGTTTCATCAATAACCCCAGACGCAGTGTACTCAGCCTGCTGAGTTGACAAGGATTACTACACAAAGGATATCAATTTAACCTCTCCTCCTTCATAAGAGGCTATGCATAATTTAGTCTCAGTTAAACATCTGCATTAAATACAGTTATATTCCCCTATGGTAAATGTTATATGGGGTTATGAGTTGGCAACAACAACAAGAACAACTATTACATCTACTACTGCTATTACTACTGCTATTGCTACTACTATTATTACATCTACTACTGCTGCTATTACTACTACTACTACTAATTATTATTATTATTATTATTATTATTATTATTATTATTATTATATATTATTATTATTATTATTATTAGTAGTAGTAGTAGTAGTAGTAGTAGCAGTAGGCCTAGTAGTAACAACAACAATATTAATAATCTATCTATATACATGGCCCCATTCCCCCTTGTAATGGGGGTGACCAAGCCAAGAAACATACAGTCACCACGATGCATACATACCTCAACCACTACTCTAATAATAATAATAATAATAATAATAATAATAATAATAATAATAATAACAATAAAAATAATATAATTATTATTATTATTATTATTATTATTATTATTATTAGTAGTAGTAGTAGTAGTAGTAGTAGCAGCAGCAGTAGTAGTAGTAGTAGCAGTAGTAGTAGTAGTCATGAGAGCTAGAGTTTACTGCACGGCTTAACAACCCAGAGAGTATTGCTAAAAGAGCCAATAAAAGCTAGTGTGAGAATGGATACAAGTGGTAAATTAGAACCCTTATGAGTTTTCTCATTGTATAATGAAACACTTGTCTCTCTCTCTCTCTCTCTCTCTCCTCTCTCTCTCTCTCTCTCTCTCTCTCTCTCTCTCTCTCTCTCTCTCTCTCTCTCTCCACGCAAATTTACGAAATATTTTACGCCGGACTGAGGTTAGTAAGGGCATACACCCAGGGTAACGATTACATCTGCCAAAACAAGTCCTTAGTAAAAAGGCAACCGTCCTGGCCCTTAGTAGAAAAAGGAGTTCGTGACGTAAAACCTAAAACAAACAAAAGGTCAGAACAATCTAGAAAATCCAGCAACTAGATCAAGCCAGTTTCAATCGGTGCAGGTCCAAAGCCCGGATCAACGGAGGGTTGGCGTTAGGAAGAGTATCAGGCCGTAAAATTCTAGTCTTCGAGAAACTACTGAGATGTAATGAAGCTACTGGGGGAGTGCGACAGCTCAAGTTGGTGATGGTCCGAAGCCCGGAAATATGAAAAAGGGCGATGTGGAAGGAGAATTTTAGAAAAATAGAGGGTGTCTACATGTCTGTAGGTATTATTACTATTATTATTATTATTATTATTAGTAGTAGTAGTAGTAGTAGTAGTAGTAGTAGTAGTAGTAGTAATAGTAGTAGTAGAATATCGATGATTATATTATCATTATTATTACTCCTTACTTCATGGTGGGTAATTGTTTCAACCATGGACTCTCATTTTCATATATTTACTTTTAATGTCTATGGAACTATTATGAGCTGAGAGCTAAACACACACACACACACACACATGTAATGTCTCTTGTACACAATTTGCATATCTAGGAAGGATCGCATTTGAGACTTTTAGAGAGCTAAACCAGTTTGAATTATCCCAGTCACCTAGGAAGTCTTCAAACTAGATTGTCCTTATCAATTTTAACTAGGTGAGCGATGTTGCCAAATTTATTTCTAAGTCCTTCTAATTGCTTACTCTGGTCTTAAACACTGAGTGACTTGGCAACATAGGCAGGGAAAAAAATCTGTATTTTTTTCGGTGTTACCATATTAGGAGAGGATTCCAATCAGCGTTACAAATTGGGAAAAATTTGAATTTTTTTCAGTGTTACCATCTTGCGGAAACTATTCTAATCAGTGTTACAACGTGGGAAAAAATAAGCCAATCAGCATTAGCAACTGGAAATATAATTCCTAACCTCTGTAAGCTAACCTAGTGAAGAAGAAAAATTATCCATAATCAACGTTAGCAAAGCAAGGCACCTGCACATTATTCCCAAGAGATTCTGATTTAAAAAATGCTTTAAGAACCATTTTAAGAGATCAAACTCGCGATTCAATCTTGCGTTCATATATGTAAGTGTTTTTTTTTATGAGTGCGACAACGGGGCAGGTAAAAAAATTTCCCTCAACATGCACACACATGAAGAAATATTAAGACGAACAAATAGTAGAAGGTTAAGGACGAGGCAGAAATAAGGGAATGCTACAAAACAGGAACAGGACAGGCTGAAAGAATAGTCGAAGTATTGAGGACCTAAAGATATGGCAGGATTAGGCCCTGAGATGACGATAGATCGGCTTTTTGAATGGAGATGGGCTATAAGAATAAGGAAAGATAGAAGAAGGAAGAGAGTTCTAGAGTCTGAAGGTAGATGGGAAGAAGCGGTCAGTGCACTGAACAATCAGCGAGCTACAAATCTCCACACAGTACTTGTCAGACGAAGCTGCTTGGCGAGTGTTGCGCGGCCTTCTCAGTGGGGGAGGGATGCAGTTCGCAAATTTATCAGAACAGCAATGGAAGTAGTACCGATAAAAGACAGAAAGGGATGATACTCTAAAGAGAAGAGAAAGAGAATCCAGATTAAAAGTAAGAGAAGGGTTACTCATTGCCTTTAGATTCAACCCTATCAAGGAGATAAGTATGAGAAGCACTCCAGATGTGCGTGTAGTATTCTATGCAGGGACGGATAAAACCTTTATAGATTTTAAGTAACTAGAGAGAGGAAAAGTAACGACAAATACGAAACAGAACCCAAATTTTTTCAAATGTAGTTTTAGGAATTTGGATTATGTGACTCCTCCATGACAAGTTAAAAGCTATATGAATTCCTAATACGCCAATAGAATTAAGAGGGTATATTTCGTTAGTGCTGGAGTAAATTGGGCTATCAAGAGGCGATGAAGATAAAGAGATAGCCAGAAACTGCGTCTTGGATGCATTAAATTTAACTAAATTTTGGGCGCTCCATTCAGATAACTTCAGCAGATCGGAGTTGAGAGTAGAAGAAAGAACACTACGAGATTGATTACGAGTGCAAGATTAAGGTTGTGAGGAGCAAGCAGAGTAAAAATGAATGGTAAAATCGTCGCTAAAGGCGTGGAGAAGAGAGGAGGATAGGTACTGAAGAAGATCGTTAATGAAGAGCAGAAACAGAGTAGGTGAATGAACAGAGCCCTGTGAAACACCACTGGTAACGGGAAATAATCTAGATGTTGCGCCGTCAACAACCACAAATATAAAACGGTCAGAAAGAAAACTAGAAATCAGAGAACAGAGAGAAGGAATAAGCCATAAGCAGAGAGTTTGGCCAACAGAGCCTTGTGCCAGAAGCTATCAAAAGCCTTAGATATCAAGGGCGACGAGGAAGGATTCCCCATAGTTCCTCAGAGAAAATGACCGTACATGAGTAAGATAGAACAGGAGGTCACCAGTGGATCTTGCCTTGTGGAAGCAAAGGCAAGATCCGCACAATGAGCCATCGTGTCATTGTCTTTTTTTGAGACAAAGAATAGATAAACAATCTTGCGGTGGGACTACGGTAGCGCAGTGGTTAGAGTACCTAGCTCGGGAAGCAACAGACCCGCAATCAAGCTCACCGCGAGGTGTTAGGAAGATTATCCATCCTTAATTTCCCAACCGACACCTGTCTGTCTGCCCCCCTATTGCTTCTTATACCGTTATTTTGGCGGGAGCGTCCTGTCTCTCTGGCGGGTTAACTCCATTAGGCCACGAGGCTTCCTTCTCCGTGTATAGGCCCACGTGTCTGTCCCTGGCAGCAGATCCACGTGTTTCCTCCCACAACACAATCAACTCGGGATACAAATTTAACTTTGATGGTACATATTCAACTGGTTTTGATGTGTATGCAAGTTCATAATATTAAAAAAAGTATCCGTTATTATATAAAGTTAATATATAATAAAGGTCAACAAAATAAAAAAAAAATAAAGTTGTAAAGAAAAGTTATTAAGCGTTCTGGTTTGAGTACTTTTATAGAGTAATGCTTCCGAGATTATCCCTAAGGGATTCTGACGTATAAATGCATTTAGAACCAATGTGGAAGGCTGAAGTCGAGATACGAAACTAGCGCTAATATACGCACATGATAACCAAGTACAAAAAAATAATAAATCGAAAACAAAACATTTACTCCATGATATTCTGACGTAAAAAATGCTTCTAGAACCAATGTCGAACGTCGAATCGTAAACACAGGATTTAAGCACCATCCTTAGATCTCTTTCAAAAGCAGAGCACCCCCGCAGTAGCGACATAAACAAACCTCCTAAATGCTTTAGTGCCAAAACACGTTGGCACTTAGCAAAGAGAGTGCCATTAAGGAGGATTTTCATTATATTCCCAAGTCCTTTTCTTCTACCCGACTCTACCACATGAAAATTCCTTTCGGTGCCAATATACACATTGGCACTGCCTAAAGGGCGGTTTACACGGTCAAACGGTTTGTCGAACGCGGTTCGACAGACAAGTGTTTGAAGTGATGTTCGAATGTGTGAACGGGGTATTTGGTTGTCGAACACGTTTCGTGTTCGACAACCAAATACCCCGTTCACACGTTTGAACATCACTTCAAACACTTGTCTGTCGAACCGCACGTTTCGTGTTCGACAACCAAATACCCCGTTCACACGTTCGAACACCACTTCAAACACTTGTCTGTCGACCCGAGTTCGACGAACCGTTTGACAGTGTAAACCGCCCTTAACTTTCTTTCTTTCACTTACTTTATTTACCTTCTTTTGTGGAAAGCAGCGAAATGGATATATTTGCCCATATGGAAGCCCAGATTTGTGACAACACAGCTGTTCTACCATTGACTCTTTACATCTAATGTATTCTTAGACTCTATTTGGTGCCATTATATACATTAAGAAATATTCTATAAACTTTATTCTTTCATTTATTTACTTCCCAGAAATTATTTCATTTTTTTTTTGTGAAAGTTGCAAATGGGTATATATAACCAAATTTGAACAAGTTAAAATACTTCCCTTCCACTACTAACCCCATACATCAAATTATGTATTCACTGAAACAATAAGAATTTACTAAGGGTATTTATAATACGAAAAGTAGTCACTGTGGCTCGAGCGGTAGCGTCCGCGACTTTGAGGCGTCAGGTCGAGGGTTCGCGCCCCGTCGCGGTCTGAGGTTAGCGAGGGCATGCACTCAGGGTAACGATTACATCTGCCAAAACAAGTCCTTCGCAAGAAGGCAACCGTCCTGGCCCTTGGTAGAAAAGGGAGTCCGTGACGTAAAACCGGAACATCCAAATTTATAACACGAAAAACAACACTATCCTCTCCTTTTCACACTCAAATAGCTCTGACGAAGTGGAATCACAGCAAAAGCAACCAGAGGGAGCCAAACTCAGGGCCTCCTGGGTGGGAACCAGGCACTACATCCACTGAGCTATGGATGGATGGTTATAACAACACCACCGCCCGTTGCGATAATACAGCTGAAGGTTTTTTGAACTAAAATAGGTCTGTCCAGGACAGTTCGATGTTAAGTCTTCCTTCAGTTACGGTTCTTTTTCTATGCTTACATCAACACTGAATATTCTTGGATATTCATTACATACCTCTTATTATCCCTTCACATCTGACAAGTCATTACACTCTCCATCTCTGTTACTTTTTACTTAATGTATTCTACGTGCCCAGGCTCGGCGGGGGCTGTTTTATTTTATTTTATTTTTTTGGCCCGTCCTGGTGTCACATC
>JAXCGZ010004072.1:37500-67500 GCA_037179515.1 Halocaridina rubra
GCGAGGAGGTAGTTAATGCTAACTCAATACATAGTTTTAAGGACAATTATCACTAAGTTCAAAAACGTAACCGACCAGAAGACGGGGAGTTACGAGCATGGGGCTCTTTCCCGTTAGCAAAATTAGGTAATTACACACACACACACACACCACACACACACAAGAAGAGAAGAAAAATTTTCATTACAGAGTTCTTCCAGACAAAGGGGAGATAAAGAAGATAATGACAGAAGATCAGGGGATGGGGCCTCATTAAGATTGTTATACACAAATGCTGATGGATTAGCTGGTAAGGCAGTAGAATTAAAAGATAGGATTCACAACAGTAAGGCAGATATAGTAGCAATTACAGAGACTAAGTTGAGTGAGGACATAAACAGTGTTACAGTTTTTCCTAAGGGCTTCAGAATACTAAGGGTTGAAAGATCTGAGAGGACTGGTGGAGGGATAGCACTGCTCATAAGTGAAAGGATTCAAGTCGAAGAAATAAACTTGGCTATAGAAAGTGAGTTCAAGGAATTTCTTGTTGTTCGCATAAATACTGGGTCAGAGAGCATTATAATAACTGTTGTATACAACCTACCAAGGAACCAAAATAGGCTTGAAGTTTATGAGGAAAGTCATATAGGTACTATTGAAGTCATAAACTCAGTTGTTAACATGGCACGGGAAAAAAAATGTAGGATTTTGATTATAGGAGACTTTAATCATAAAGAGATAGATTGGATAAATCTTGACCCACACAGTGGTGAGGACTCATTCGGGGCAAGATTCCTAGATTGCGTACAAGGGAATTTCCTACACCAACATGTAATGGAACCAACAAGGGCCAGGGGAGGGGATGAGCCATCACTACTTGATCTAGTGTTCACAGATAATGTGTTGGATATTGAAAAAATTGAGTATGAACCACCAATTGGAAAGAGTGACCACTGTGTGTTGTTGATGGAGTATATCATTGAAGATATTCTTCCTGAGAGTAGAGGCACTGAGGGCATGAGGAGGAACTATCCGAAAGGAGATTACATCAAAATCATAGAGCTTTTTGCAGTTATTGACTGGAGAACCTTATTTTACAACAAATCTGTACAAGAAATGTATGACATCTTTTGTGAGAAATATGGGAAGATAGTAGATTGCTGCATACCTGTCACCAAAGTAGGTGTAATTCATGCCAGAGAGAAATGGTTCGATAATGGGTGTAAAAGAGCTAAGGAGTGGAGAGACAAATGCTGGAAAAGGTATAGGAGGAGAAAAAACATAAATGCCTGGTAAACCTACAAAAGAGCAAGAAATGACTACCTAAGTAAAAGGAGAGAGGCAGAGAGAGACTATGAGAGGGACATCACCAGGAAGGCTAAAGAAAATCCCAAGCTTTTCCACAGCTTTATCAGAAGAAAACTGAAGGTAAAAGAACAGGTTTTAAGGCTAAAGAGAGCGGATGGAAGCATCACTGAGACGGATGAAGAGATCTGCAAAGAATTGAACAAGGAGTTTCAGTCAGTATTTACAGTAGAAAATACCCCACCCCCTCAGATTGCAGTGATAGAAGCTCAAGGGCCGGTATTAGAGAACATCAACCTTACAGCCACAGAGGTATGCAAAGTGCTGATGGATTTAGATGTTCATAAAGCTACAGGTCCTGATGACATATCCCCTCATGTGCTTAAAAAATGCGCAAACACAATATCAGTGGCACTAAGTATCATATTTAAGGAGTCACTGGAGTCGGGGGAGATTCCAAGATGCGGGAAACAAGCAAATGTGATACCTATCTTCAAAAAGGGAAGGAGGGATACGGCTCTGAACTATAGACCAGTTTCCTTGACCAGCATAGTTTGCAAAGTTATGGAGAAACTACTAAGGAAACATATCTCTCTTCACTTGGAATCCTTCAACTTTTTGTCAGTGAGGCAACATGGCTTCAGAGAAGGTACATCAACAGTAACAAACTTATTAGAATTTTATGATGAGGTAAGCCAAATCTTACAGGAAAGAGAGGGCAGATTGCATATTCCTAGAGTTCCAGAAAGCGTTTGACACTGTTCCACATGGGAGACTTATTAGGAAGCTGCAATCAATGGCTAGAATAGGTGGAAATGTTTTGGAATGGATAAAAACTTACTTAGAAGGAAGGGAACAGAGGGTTAGAGTAAGACACTCAGTGTCTGAATGGAGAAGAGTTAGTAGTGGAGTTCCACAGGGTTCAGTTTTAGGGCCACTTTTGTTCCATGTATATGTAAATGACCTACCAGAGTCTGTAAATTCATTCATGAATATGTTTGCAGATGATGCAAAGATTGTGAAGAAAGTAAACAACGAGAACAATGGTAGAGAACTTCAGGAGGATCTAAATAATCTGCATGAGTGGTCAGAAAAGTGGCTAATGAAATTCAATACTTCAAAATGTAAGGTAATGAGAATGGGTACAAGTGCAAGAAGGCCCAAGCTTGACTACTCGGTGGCTGGAGTACAACTTTAAGAGACAGAAAATGAGAGAGATCTGGGAGTAAACATACTGGCAGATTTGTCTCCAGAAATACATATAAATGGCATAGTAAGGGCAGCATATGCATTCTTATCAAATGTAAGGGTAGCCTTCAGGCACATGGACAAGAAAATGTTCAGAAATATTTATGTAATCTATGTGAGGCCAAAACTCGAATATGCAGCCCCCTTTTGGAATCCGCACTTGAAAAAGCACATAGCTAAGCTTGAAAAAGTTCAAAGACATGCCACGAAACTGGTGCCAGAAATACGCAATCTCAGTTATGATGAGAGGCTGAGGGAATTAGACTTACCATCACTCGAAGCTAGAAGAGTGAGGGGGGATATGGTGACAGTCTTTAAATTCCTTCATGGTTATGATAGAGTGGATAGGGATCGATATTTTGATATGGCTGGCTCTAGAACTAGAGGTCATAGTTTTTGAAGCTTCGTAAGAAAACTTCTTTGCAGGATGTAAGGAAATACTTTTTCAGTGTAAGAGTAGTTGATAATTGGAATTGGCTAAGCGAGGAGGTAGTTAATGCTATCTCAATCCATAGTTTTAAGGACAGGTATGATAAGTATCGCTAAGTCTAAAATGGAAGCGATCAGGAGACGGGGAGATACGAGCTTTGGGCTCTTTCCCGTAAACACAATTAGGTAATCACAATTAGGTAATCACACACACACACTTCGATGGGTGAAGAAATAATGTATGCAAAATGCGTCATAGTTTTATTTAAAAATGAAATAAGTTTTAATAAGAAAAAATAATCTGACTAGGAGACAGGGAGATACGCATAAAGGGCTCTTTCCCACAATGAGGTAAAGGCAATTATGCAAATAAATACGCACACACACACAATAAATGTATTCACAGTTTTAAGGATTTAAGGATATATATGATCAGTTATAATAGACAAAATACTAAAAACCTGACCAGCAAACGGGGACTTACGAGTATGGGACTCATCCCAGAGAGAACAATTAGATAAATAGAATAAGGTTAATACATACTCATATTAACAAGCAAGCATGAGATGTATATGCATAGCCTATGTTATTAGAGCAAATAAATGGTACATACATACATACATATACCTTGGCTGTTTCCCCCTTAAATTGGGGGGTAGCCGACATCAAAAAAGGAAAACAGTTTGGGGAGAAGTTATTCTCCCCCCCACTCCCCTTCTTCTTTGACGTCTCACAGGAGGTTGGTACAAGGGGGGGATTCCCAGTCCCCCCGCCCCGTCCACTTTTAGTCGCCTTTTACGACACGCAGGGAATACGGTGAGGCTATTCTTTGATATTGTGCCCGCCCCACAGGGCATAAAATAAGAATTACAACAGCAATTTCACACACACACACACATATATATATAGTGAGAGAGAGAGAGAGAGAGGAGAGAGAGAGAGAGAGAGAGAGAGAGAGAGAGAGAGCACTGTATTATGAGTGATACTGCTTTTCCTCGGCGTTGATATGTAGTCCAACGAGCAAAATCTCGGCATTTCTCTTTCGTCAGCATAAAATAAAATATTTACCCCAAACGGCTCTCTCTCTCTCTCTCTCTCTCTCTCTCTCTCTCTCTCTCTCTCTCTCTCTCTCTCTCTCTCTCTCTTACCTTTGGCAGAGCTGTCGGAATACAAGAAAACTGCGATGAAGTTACCTGAAAGAAGAGAAATTATTGGATTTAACTGTGAAACTGAATTAACTGTAAAGAAATAAGACAAACAGAAGTATATATATATATATATATATATATATATATATATATATATATATATATATATATATATATATATATATATATATATATATATATATTCCGGTTTTACGTCACGGACTCCCTTTTCAACCAAGGGCTAGGACGGTTGCCTTCTTGCGAAGAACTTGTTTTGGCAGAAGTAATCGTTACCCTGAGTGCATGCCCTTGCTAATCTCAGACCGTGACGGGGCGCGAACCCTCGACCTGACGCCTTAGGCTACGTTTCCACTAGGCTGCAAAACGCTGCTTCTGTTTTTCGCAGCCTCTGCCTGAGTTTAGGTGATACATGTAATCCTATGGAGCTGTTTCCACTAGAGGCTGCGTTTCGCAGCTGCGAAACGCAGCCTCTAGTGGAAACAGCTCCATAGGATTACATGTATCACCTAAACTCAGGCAGAGGCTGCGAAAAACAGAAGCAGCGTTTTGCAGCCTAGTGGAAACGTAGCCTCAGAGTCGCGGACGCTGCCGCTTGAGCCACGGTGACTACCTATAAAATACATAAATAGCTAATAATAAAAATACAACAAATACTAAAAACACATACATAAATAAATAAATAAATAAATAAATAAATAAAAGCCTGATTTCTATTTCTTTTCAAGTCAGAGCTGCGGAACTGACTCAAAACATCAACATTAAAGGCATTGTTCCACCACTCTTTCAACATATCTAATTGTGAAGTCACTGACCCTGCTAATTTGAAAGGGGCAATTATATAAAATAATATAAATATATAAATATATATAAATATATATATAATAAAAAATATAATATAAAATATATATAAAATATATATATATAATACATATATATACCCTCGTCTCCATTTTTATTTTCTCATTTATCCCATTATTATTTTTCTCATCTATCTTGTAATTCTCCTCCTCCTCCTCCTCCCCCACGTTCCCTCCTCCACTTTTTTATTTTTCTCTTTTATCTTGTAATTCTCCTCCGCCTCCTCCTCCTCCCCCACGTTCCCTCCTCCCCTTTTTTATTTTTCTCTTTTATCTTGTAATTCTCTCCTCCTCCTCCTCCTCCTCCCCCACTTCCTCCTCCACTTTCTATTTTTCTCTTTTATCTTGTATTTTTCCTCCTCCTCCCCCACGTTCCCTCCTCCACTTTTTTATTTTTCTCTTTTATCTTGTAATTCTCCTCCGCCTCCTCCTCCTCCTCCTCCCCCACGTTCCCTCCTCCACTTTTTTCTTTTTCTCTTTTATCTTGTAATTCTCCTCCTCCTCCTCCTCCCCCACGTTCCCTTCTCCACTTTTTTATTTTTCTCTTTTATCTTGTAATTCTCCTCCTCCTCCCCCACGTTCCCTCCTCCACTTTTTTATTTTTTTATCTTGTAATTCTCCTCCTCCTCCTCCTCCTCCCCCACGTTCCCTCCTCCACTTTTTTATATTTCTCTTTTATCTTGTAATTCTCCTCCTCCTCCCCCACGTTCCCTCCTCCACTTTTTTATTTTTCTCTTTTATCTTGTAATTCTCCTCCGCCTCCTCCTCCTCCTCCTCCCCCACGTTCCCTCCTCCACTTTTTTATGTAATTCTCCTCCTCCTCCTCCTCCTCCTCCCCCACGTTCCCTCCTCCACTTTTCTATTTTTCTCTTTTATCTTGTAATTCTCCTCCTCTTCCTCCTCCTCCCCCACGTTCCCTCCTCCACTTTTTTATTTTTTTATCTTGTAATTCTCCTCCTCCTCCTCCTCCTCCCCCACGTTCCCTCCTCCACTTTTCTATTTTTCTCTTTTATCTTGTATTTTTCCTCCTCCTCCCCCACGTTCCCTCCTCCACTTTTTTATTTTTCTCTTTTATCTTGTAATTCTCCTCCGCCTCCTCCTCCTCCTCCTCCCCCACGTTCCCTCCTCCACTTTTTTCTTTTTCTCTTTTATCTTGTAATTCTCCTCCTCCTCCTCCTCCCCCACGTTCCCTTCTCCACTTTTTTATTTTTCTCTTTTATCTTGTAATTCTCCTCCTCCTCCCCCACGTTCCCTCCTCCACTTTTTTATTTTTCTCTTTTATCTTGTAATTCTCCTCCGCCTCCTCCTCCTCCTCCTCCCCCACGTTCCCTCCTCCACTTTTTTATTTTTCTCATTTATCTTGTAATTCTCCTCCTCCTCCTCCTCCTCTCCTACTTTCCCTCGTCCACTTTTTTCTTTTTCTCCTTTATCTTGTAATTCTCCTCCTCCTCCTCCACTTTCCCTCGTCCACTTATTTTTTATTTTTCTCCTTTATCTTCTAATTCTCCTCCTCCTCCTCCTCCACTTTCCCTTCACTTTTTTATTTTTCTCATTTATCTTCTAATTCTCCTCCTCCTCCTTCACATTCCCTCGTCCACTTTTTTATTTTCCTGATTTATCTTGTAATTCTCCTCCTCCTCCTCCTCTTCCTCCCCCACTTTCCCTCGTCCACTTTTTTTCCCATTGATCTTGTAATTCTCCTCCTCCTCTTCCTCCTCCACTTTCCCTCATCCCCATTTTTATTTTTCTCATTTATCTTGTAATTCTCCTCCTCCCCCACGTTCCCTCCTCCATTTTTTTATTTTTCTCTTTTATCTTGTAATTCTCCTCCGCCTCCTCCTCCTCCTCCTCCCCCACGTTCCCTCCTCCACTTTTTTATTTTTCTCTTTTATCTTGTAATTCTCCTCCTCCTCCTCCTCCCCCACGTTCCCTCCTCCACTTTTTTATTTTTCTCTTTTATCTTGTAATTCTCCTCCTCCTCCCCCACGTTCCCTCCTCCACTTTTTTCTTTTTCTCTTTTATCTTGTAATTCTCCTCCGCCTCCTCCTCCTCCTCCTCCCCCACGTTCCCTCCTCCACTTTTTTATTTTTCTCTTTTATCTTGTAATTCTCCTCCTCCTCCTCCTCCCCCACGTTCCCTCCTCCACTTTTTTATTTTTCTCTTTTATCTTGTAATTCTCCTCCTCCTCCTCCTCCTCCCCCACGTTCCCTCCTCCACTTTTTTATTTTTTTATCTTGTAATTCTCCTCCTCCTCCTCCTCCTCCCCCACGTTCCCTCCTCCACTTTTTTATATTTCTCTTTTATCTTGTAATTCTCCTCCTCCTCCCCCACGTTCCCTCCTCCACTTTTTTCTTTTTCTCTTTTATCTTGTAATTCTCCTCCGCCTCCTCCTCCTCCTCCTCCCCCACGTTCCCTCCTCCACTTTTTTATTTTTCTCATTTATCTTGTAATTCTCCTCCTCCTCTCCTACTTTCCTTCGTCCACTTTTTTATTTTTCTCTTTTATCTTGTAATTCTCCTCCGCCTCCTCCTCTTCCTCCTCCCCCACGTTCCCTCCTCCATTTTTATTTTTCTCTTTTATCTTGTAATTCTCCTCCTCCTCCTCCTCCCCCACGTTCCCTCCTCCACTTTTTTCTTTTTCTCTTTTATCTTGTAATTCTCCTCCGCCTCCTCCTCCTCCTCCTCCCCCACGTTCCCTCCTCCACTTTTTTATTTTTCTCTTTTATCTTGTAATTTTCCACCTCCTCCCCCACGTTCCCTCCTCCACTTTTTTATTTTTCTCTTTTATCTTGTAATTCTCCTCCGCCTCCTCCTCCTCCTCCTCCCCCACGTTCCCTCCTCCACTTTTTTATTTTTCTCTTTTATCTTGTAATTCTCCTCCTCCTCCCCCACGTTCCCTCCTCCACTTTTTTATTTTTCTCTTTTATCTTGTAATTCTCCTCCGCCTCCTCCTCCTCCTCCTCCCCCACGTTCCCTCCTCCACTTTTTTATATTTCTCTTTTATCTTGTAATTCTCCTCCTCCTCCCCCACGTTCCTTCCTCCACTTTTTTATTTTTCTCTTTTATCTTGTAATTCTCCTCCGCCTCCTCCTCCTCCTCCTCCCCCACGTTCCCTCCTCCACTTTTTTATTTTTCTCATTTATCTTGTAATTCTCCTCCTCCTCCTCCTCCTCTCCTACTTTCCCTCGTCCACTTTTTTCTTTTTCTCCTTTATCTTGTAATTCTCCTCCTCCTCCTCCTCCTCCACTTTCCCTCGTCCACTTATTTTTTTATTTTTCTCCTTTATCTTCTAATTCTCCTCCTCCTCCTCCTCCACTTTCCCTTCTCCACTTTTTTATTTTTCTCATTTATCTTCTAATTCTCCTCCTCCTCCTTCACATTCCCTCGTCCACTTTTTTATTTTTCTGATTTATCTTGTAATTCTCCTCCTCCTCCTCCTCTTCCTCCCCCACTTTCCCTCGTCCACTTTTTTTCCCATTGATCTTGTAATTCTCCTCCTCCTCTTCCTCCTCCACTTTCCCTCATCCCCATTTTTATTTTTCTCATTTATCTTGTAATTCTCCTCCTCCCCCACGTTCCCTCCTCCATTTTTTTATTTTTCTCTTTTATCTTGTAATTCTCCTCCGCCTCCTCCTCCTCCTCCTCCCCCACGTTCCCTCCTCCACTTTTTTATTTTTCTCTTTTATCTTGTAATTCTCCTCCTCCTCCCCCACGTTCCCTCCTCCACATTTTTATTTTTCTCTTTTATCTTGTAATTCTCCTCCTCCTCCCCCACGTTCCCTCCTCCACTTTTTTCTTTTTCTCTTTTATCTTGTAATTCTCCTCCGCCTCCTCCTCCTCCTCCTCCCCCACGTTCCCTCCTCCACTTTTTTATTTTTCTCTTTTATCTTGTAATTCTCCTCCTCCTCCTCCTCCCCCACGTTCCCTCCTCCACTTTTTTATTTTTCTCTTTTATCTTGTAATTCTCCTCCTCCTCCTCCCCCACGTTCCCTCCTCCACTTTTTTATTTTTTTATCTTGTAATTCTCCTCCTCCTCCTCCTCCTCCCCCACGTTCCCTCCTCCACTTTTTTATATTTCTCTTTTATCTTGTAATTCTCCTCCTCCTCTCCCACGTTCCCTCCTCCACTTTTTTCTTTTTCTCTTTTATCTTGTAATTCTCCTCCGCCTCCTCCTCCTCCTCCTCCCCCACGTTCCCTCCTCCACTTTTTTATTTTTCTCATTTATCTTGTAATTCTCCTCCTCCTCTCCTACTTTCCTTCGTCCACTTTTTTATTTTTCTCTTTTATCTTGTAATTCTCCTCCGCCTCCTCCTCTTCCTCCTCCCCCACGTTCCCTCCTCCATTTTTATTTTTCTCTTTTATCTTGTAATTCTCCTCCTCCTCCTCCTCCCCCACGTTCCCTCCTCCACTTTTTTATTTTTCTCTTTTATCTTGTAATTCTCCTCCTCCTCCCCAACGTTCCCTCCTCCACTTTTTTATTTTTCTCTTTTATCTTGTAATTCTCCTCCTCCTCCCCCACGTTCCCTCCTCCACTTTTTTATTTTTCTCTTTTCTTGTAATTCTCCTCCGCCTCCTCCTCCTCCCCCACGTTCCCTCCTCCACTTTTTTCTTTTTCTCTTTTATCTTGTAATTCTCCTCCTCCTCCTCCTCCTCCCCCACGTTCCCTCCTCCACTTTTTTATTTTTCTCTTTTATCTTGTAATTCTCCTCTTCCTCCTCCTCCTCCTCCCCCACGTTCCCTCCTCCACTTTTTTTCTTTTTCTCTTTTATCTTGTAATTCTCCTCCTCCTCCCCCACGTTCCCTCCTCCACTTTTTTATTTTTCTCTTTTATCTTGTAATTCTCCTCCGCCTCCTAATCCTCCTCCTCCCCCACGTTCCCTCCTCCACTTTTTTCTTTTTCTCTTTTATCTTGTAATTCTCCTCCTCCTCCTCCTCCACGTTCCCTCCTCCACTTTTTTATTTTTCTCTTTTATCTTGTAATTCTCCTCCTCCTCCCCCACGTTCCCTCCTCCACTTTTTTATTTTTCTCTTTTATCTTGTAATTCTCCTCCGCCTCCTCCTCCCCCACGTTCCCTCCTCCACTTTTTTCTTTTTCTCTTTTATCTTGTAATTCTCCTCCTCCTCCTCCCCCACGTTCCCTCCTCCACTTTTTTATTTTTCTCTTTTATCTTGTAATTCTCCTCCTCCTCCTCCCCCACGTTCCCTCCTCCACTTTTTTATTTTTCTCTTTTATCTTGTAATTCTCCTCCTCCTCCCCCACGTTCCCTCCTCCACTTTTTTATTTTTCTCTTTTATCTTGTAATTCTCCTCCGCCTCCTCCTCCTCCTCCTCCCCCACGTTCCCTCCTCCACTTTTTTCTTTTTCTCTTTTATCTTGTAATTCTCCTCCTCCTCCCTCACGTTCCCTCCTCCACTTTTTTATTTTTCTCTTTTATCTTGTAATTCTCCTCCTCCTCCCCCACGTTCCCTCCTCCACTTTTTTATTTTTCTCTTTTATCTTGTAATTCTCCTTCGCCTCCTCCTCCTCCTCCTCCCCCACGTTCCCTCCTCCACTTTTTTATTTTTCTCTTTTATCTTGTAATTCTCCTCCTCCCCCACGTTCCCTCCTCCACTTTTTTATTTTTCTCTTTTATCTTGTAATTCTCCTCCTCCTCCTCTTCCTCCTCCTCCTCCCCCACGTTCCCTCCTCCACTTTTTTCTTTTTCTCTTTTATCTTGTAATTCTCCTCCTCCTCCTCCTCCCCCACGTTCCCTTCTCCACTTTTTTATTTTTCTCTTTTATCTTGTAATTCTCCTCCTCCTCCCCCACGTTCCCTCCTCCACTTTTTTATTTTTCTCTTTTATCTTGTAATTCTCCTCCGCCTCCTCCTCCTCCTCCTCCCCCACGTTCCCTCCTCCACTTTTTTATTTTTCTCATTTATCTTGTAATTCTCCTCCTCCTCCTCCTCCTCTCCTACTTTCCCTCGTTCACTTTTTTCTTTTTCTCCTTTATCTTGTAATTCTCCTCCTCCTCCTCCACTTTCCCTCGTCCACTTATTTTTTTATTTTTCTCCTTTATCTTCTAATTCTCCTCCTCCTCCTCCTCCACTTTCCCTTCACTTTTTTATTTTTCTCATTTATCTTCTAATTCTCCTCCTCCTCCTTCACATTCCCTCGTCCACTTTTTTATTTTCCTGATTTATCTTGTAATTCTCCTCCTCCTCCTCCTCTTCCTCCCCCACTTTCCCTCGTCCACTTTTTTTCCCATTGATCTTGTAATTCTCCTCCTCCTCTTCCTCCTCCACTTTCCCTCATCCCCATTTTTATTTTTCTCATTTATCTTGTAATTCTCCTCCTCCCCCACGTTCCCTCCTCCATTTTTTTATTTTTCTCTTTTATCTTGTAATTCTCCTCCGCCTCCTCCTCCTCCTCCCCCACGTTCCCTCCTCCACTTTTTTATTTTTCTCTTTTATCTTGTAATTCTCCTCCTCCTCCTCCTCCCCCACGTTCCCTCCTCCACTTTTTTATTTTTCTCTTTTATCTTGTAATTCTCCTCCTCCTCCCCCACGTTCCCTCCTCCACTTTTTTCTTTTTCTCTTTTATCTTGTAATTCTCCTCCGCCTCCTCCTCCCCCACGTTCCCTCCTCCACTTTTTTATTTTTCTCTTTTATCTTGTAATTCTCCTCCTCCTCCTCCTCCCCCACGTTCCCTCCTCCACTTTTTTATTTTTCTCTTTTATCTTGTAATTCTCCTCCTCCTCCTCCTCCTCCCCCACGTTCCCTCCTCCACTTTTTTATTTTTTTATCTTGTAATTCTCCTCCTCCTCCTCCTCCTCCCCCACGTTCCCTCCTCCACTTTTTTATATTTCTCTTTTATCTTGTAATTCTCCTCCTCCTCCCCCACGTTCCCTCCTCCACTTTTTTCTTTTTTTCTTTTATCTTGTAATTCTCCTCCGCCTCCTCCTCCTCCTCCTCCCCCACGTTCCCTCCTCCACTTTTTTATTTTTCTCATTTATCTTGTAATTCTCCTCCTCCTCTCCTACTTTCCTTCGTCCACTTTTTTATTTTTCTCTTTTATCTTGTAATTCTCCTCCGCCGCCTCCTCTTCCTCCTCCCCCACGTTCCCTCCTCCACTTTTCTATTTTTCTCTTTTATCTTGTAATTCTCCTCCTCCTCCCCCACGTTCCCTCCTCCACTTTTTTATTTTTCTCTTTTATCTTGTAATTCTCCTCCGCCTCCTCCTCCTCCTCCTCCCCCACGTTCCCTCCTCCACTTTTTTATTTTTCTCATTTATCTTGTAATTCCTCCTCCTCCTCCTCCTCCTCTCCTACTTTCCCTCGTCCACTTTTTTCTTTTTCTCCTTTATCTTGTAATTCTCCTCCTCCTCCTCCTCCTCCCCCACGTTCCCTTCTCCACTTTTTTATTTTTCTCTTTTATCTTGTAATTCTCCTCCTCCTCCTCCTCCTCTCCTACTTTCCCTCGTCCACTTTTTTCTTTTTCTCCTTTATCTTGTAATTCTCCTCCTCCTCCTCCTTCTCCACTTTCCCTCGTCCACTTATTTTTTTATTTTTCTCCTTTATCTTCTAATTCTCCTCGTCCTCCTCCTCCAGTTTTTTATTTTTCTCATTTATCTTCTAATTCTCCTCCTCCTCCTCCACATTCCCTCGTCCACTTTTTTATTTTTCTGATTTATCTTGTAATTCTCCTCCTCCTCCTCCTCCTCTTCCTCCCCCACTTTCCCTCGTCCACTTTTTTTTCTCATTGATCTTGTAATTCTCCTCCTCCTCTTCCTCCTCCACTTTCCCTCGTCCCCATTTTTATTTTTCTTATTTATCTTGTAATTCTCCTCCTCCTCCTCCTCCTCCTCCTCCACTCCCACTTTCCCTCGTCCACTTTTTTTTTCTTATTTATCTTCTAATTCTCCTCCTCCTCCTCCTCCTCCTCGTCTTTTCTTCATTCTCCTCCACGTCTTCTGCTTCTTATTTATTACATACATATATTAGAAATAAATTTATGAATAAATTAATTTATTAAGCAATCATTTGATTTATAAGTCAATTTGCCTTTTATCTCAATTCCAGATTAAGCGACTAAAAAACACTATCAGGTGCCTATTCTGGGACTGATCCACCCTCTAATAAATATGAGAATACATATACCAAGAAATATATCAAGAAATATATTTATAGAAGAAACAAATAAACAAATAAATATATTTACAGAAGAAACAAATAAGTATATATATAAATAAATAAATAAATAAATAAATAGCAAATAAAAAAAATAACCAGCCATTATTCAATCTGAGGATTCTAGAAATAACTCACTTTTGAGCTTTCTACACAAACACCTCTTAACTCCTTATCAAACCAGTTTTTTTCGGTTCGGAAGTTTTTGGAAAGGACTCTTATCATCACCAGCGGAAAGCGATAATAAACTTAAAAACATAATTATATACTCTATATATACGTGTGTCTGTGTGTTTATATATGCATACATATATAAATACATGGCCCCATTCCCTCTTGTAAGGAGGGTGGACGAACCAAGAAAAATGCATTTATCACGATCCACACACATCCAACCACTCCTCTTAGCTCCTTGGGGATAAAACGGTTGCCATATTCCCCCATTACCACCCTGCTTGGGTCACCCACAAGGTAGGTAGGTGGGTAAGGATAATTAGGCATTTATAGTTATCCTTGTGAAGCACGACAGCCGCAACTGATTTATCTCCACCGCTTTATCACATGGAAACTCCCCTCACACCTGTCCATCACAGTTTGCTGAGCTAACAGGAGCGAGAAATCCCTTTGGCCCGTTTCATTTACACACAATATTCCTCCACTCATTCGTATCTCTTGCACGCTCTCTTCCCTACTCCACTGATATTCCACGGGCATCCAATTCCCTTCTCATTCCAACCATCCATCTCATTCTTGGTCTTCCTCTTGTCCTAACTCCAACCACTTCTGCATTCCACACTCTCTTTGTTATTCGTTCATCACTCATCCTTCCCATATGTCCAAACCAACTAAACACTCTCTGATCTAAACTATCCGACAGCATTCTTTCAATACTCGTTCTTTGCCTGAACTCCTCATTTCTTACTCTATCTATTCTAGATACACCAATCATACTTTGCAAACACCTTATCTTCAATACATTCAACTTGTTCTTTTCATCCTCCCTTGCATTCCAAGTCTCTGTTCCATACAATGTTGTCGGCACAATCACACCTTCATATATCCTTCTCTTTGCATTCATTCCCAAATACCTATTTCTCATCACACTATGCAACCCACCTAGACATTTACTCACTTCCTTCACTCTATGACTTACCTTTACTTCCACCAGTCAGTTCCTTGATAGGTGCGACCCAAGATACTTAAAACTCTCAGCTTCTTCAAGCAGCTCCCCATTAACTCCTACATTCAATCTGCTAGCATTAACCTTCCTCGTGCATCGTATGACTTTACTTTTACCGAAATCACCCGCAACTTCCTTCTTTCACACACCCCAACTAACTAAATCACAACGATATAGTTCATTCTCACTATCAGCCACCAATGCTGTGTCATCCGCGTGTAGCATTTGATTCAATTTCCACAACCTTCCAATCACACCAACTAATTCCAAGCCTCTGTTTAATACTCGTTCATTTACTTCCCTTGCTACTCCATATACACACTGAACAACCACAGAGACATTACACAACCTTGACTCAACCCAACATTCACCTAAAACCTATCACTTATTCCATTCCCGACTCTAACACATGCTCTAGTATTCTTGTAAAAACTCTTCACCGCATTCAACAAACTTCCTCTTATTCCATACAGTCGCAACACACTCCACAACCCCTCTCCATAAACCCTGTGTGTGTGTGTATATATATATATATATATATATATATATATATATATATATATATATATATATATATATATATATATATATATATATATATATATATATCCACACAAATACATACAAAAATCATCTTGATAGGTACAGTTGGTAGAGGTTTATTCACTTTGATGGAAAGTCAAGTGTTCCATAGGTTCGAATCCGATCAAGTGCAGTTATGTTTCATGTTTTCCCATATGAACATGTGATTATCTGACCTGAATGCCTATAGAATAGAGAAATGAATTAAATGCCTAAAATAGCCAAGAGTGAGGTTGGGGAGAGAAAGTAAAACGGACATAGACATATAGTATGTCTCACGTGCACTCCCTAGCCCAAGCATTTAGCTGAGAGATTTCCTTACTAATAATGCCTTCAGTGGTGCAGTTGGAAGCGCCTTATGCACAATAATAGATTGTCTGGTGTTGTTCTAGGCTCATATCCTAGTTAAGGGCAATTATTTGATTCTTCTTACAAATGATAATGTGTTTATTTGACCACTGGAAATGCCTGCAGAACAAGAATTTCAAATAAATCCTAATACAAGCCACCAGTGAGGTTGGGAAGTCGATGTAAAATCAAACGATGCATTCTACGGAGCGTGTTCATTCCCTAGCTCCAGCAGTTAACTGAGAGGTTTTCTAATTCTCTCATACCATTGTTGGCACAGTCAGTATTGCCGTATTGACAGTGAGGGATTGAATTTGTGCTGTCGGTTTGTATCCCGACCAGGGAAAGATAACTTTTTGTTTTGCAATGTTCATGTGTCACAATCAGTCCCAACTCGGATGGGAGTGGATAAAGGGAGGCTGGAGCTGGGGGATTAAAGCTGGGTGCCCTTCCTAACGCCTCAGCGAGATTGAATCAGCTTTTTGAAAGGCAATCACTACCCGACTTGCGCACTGTACCGCTGAACTATTGCCCATTAAATATGTATAAAATATTGATTTGAATCAAATGTGAAGTCGCACGTGGCATATGAGACGTGTCACGCCACTTCTGTGTGAAAGGTTTCATATATTTCCAGATGTTCGTTTTCAACTGGCGTGCCACGTGCCACATTGATGTGAAAGCGGCCTTATGGATACTAAAGAGATTATTGGTGTGCAAGGAAGGGCATTTGGTCTTGGTTAAACATTGAATCTAAACTACTAACTAGTCTACAAGAGGTTAGTGAAAAACAGAGACCATATATTACATGAGAAAATGTGATGATAAAGAGAACATGAAGTATTATTTTCAAGATCATGCTTGAGAAAGAACAGCAAACTCAAAACAAAAAATTTTAAAGTAATATATTCGACTTCAAAAGCTATGATGCTACAAGTGGGATAATATTACAGTAATATATAGCACAAAATCAAGAAATAATATGTGAAAAAAAGGTTTAATTTGAACAATTTATTATTTCAAACTAGGTCAGCTTAGGTGAGGTTCGAAGATATTGTCCTAGGTTGCAGATGTCATAAGGGGCAGCTGTCCTAGCAGCAATGTCCTATGAGGCAATTGTCCCTCATGACAATTGTCTTATCTTCTAGAGGAGAAATATAGGGGTCTCTCTCTCTCTCTCTCTCTCTCTCTCTCTCTCTCTCTCTCTCTCTCTCTCTCTCTCTCTCTCTCTCTCTCTCTCTCTCTCTCTCTCAAAACAGATGAACTGAGCTAACGAGAATGTCAACAACTGATTGGATTGTTTGGCCTTTCAAGATAAACTTACTGCTTGTTATGGTTGAAAAACTGTCAATTAGGACACACGGTGCTTTTTGATACAGTTTATATCACGTGATATAAGAACGCTCTCTCTCTCTCTCTGTATGCATGTATGTATATATGTATATTTTATGCGTGTGCGTGTGTACATAGTAGCATAGTCGCTACCTATTTGAATACATACACACACACACACACACACACACACACACACACACATATATATATATATATATATATATATATATATATATATATATATATATATATATATATATATATATATATATATATGTGTGTGTGTGTGTGTGTGTGTGTGTGTGTGAGTAATTTCCTAATTATGCTGATGAGAAAGAGCCTTAAGCACGTAACTCCCCGTCTCCTGGTCGGTTCCATTTTTGTACTCAGTGATAAATATCATATTTGTCCTTGAAACTATGAACTGAGTAAAAAAAAAAAAAAAAATTTATTTCCATTTTGTACAATGGTTATTCAACATTAATAGTAACTTATAAGTAGACATGTAATTAAACTAACAAATAAGAGGGTTAGACATATAGTTAAATTAAATGTAGCTTTCATAGAAAATAATAATGCTGTAATAAAAATGTTACAATAATGTTAATAATAAAGTAGTAAGTATTACGAAGTCTATTTTTACGAACCTTCAAATTATGACCTCTACTTCGAGAGCCAACCATATCAAAATATCGATCCCTATCAACTCTGTCAAAGCCATCACCGTATCCCCTCATTCTTCTAGCTTCGAGTGATGGTAAGTCTAATTTTCTCAGCCTCTCCTCATAACTGAGATTGCGTATTTCTGGCACCAGTTTCGTCATATGTCACTGATCTTTTTACAGCTTATTTATGCGTTTTATAAAGTGTGGATGCCAAAAGGGGGCTGCATATTCAAGCTTGGCCTCACATAGGTTACATAACATTTCTGAACATTTCCTTGTCCACGCACCTGAAGGCTACCTTTACATTTGCTAAGAGAGCATATGTTGCCCTTACTATGCCATTTATGTGCATTTTAGGAGACAAATCTACCTGTATGTTTACTCCTGGATCTCTCATTCTCCGTCTCTTGAAGTTCTGCTACTGCTATTGAGTATCCAAGCTTGGACCTTCTCGCACCTGTACTAATTCTCATTACCTTGCATTCTGAGGCACTGAATTTAATAAGCCAATTTCTCACCACTTATGCAGCCTATTTAGGTCTTCCTGAAGTTCTCTACCATTGTTCTCGTATCCATTCCAAGACATTTCCACCAATTCTTGCCATTGCTTGCAGCTTCTTAATAAGTCTACCGTGTGGGACCATTTCAAATGCCCTCTGAAAATCTAGATATATGTGTATGTGCGTGTGGGTATAGTTCACCACGGTTTACATAAATTAGCAACTTAGTAGATATATATATATATATATATATATATATATATATATAATATATATATATATATATATATATATATATAGTGAGGAAGCCCATCAGTGAAACAAAACTTATAAAACAATGCTATATTTCGGATCCTAACTGGATCCCTTCTCAAGCACAACAGTTGTGCTTGAGAAGGGATCCAGTTAGGATCCGAAATATAGTATTGTTTTATAAGTTTTGTTTCGCTGATGGGCTTCCTTACTATTTAGTGCTGTATGTTAACAGTTTGTACTTATTTATATATATATATATATATATATATATATATATATATATATATATATATATATATATATATATATATATATATATTCCTTCTTGTTAGAGGGTGGCAGAGTCAAAGCGCACACTCATTCAAGAAACATATTTGAGACTAACTACACTGATAAAAGACAGAATTTTTATAGTTCAATGAATACGTTAACATCAGAGCTTTACTGTATAAAGGGATTTGTAGTTAGGCAAAGTTATTTTAATACTACTGTTATGACATGCTGCTGTTTTTGCTACTACTAATACTACTACTACTACTACTACTAATAATAATAATAATAATAATAATAATAATAATAATATGATAATAATAATAATAATAATAATTATTATTATTATTATTATTATTATTATTATTATTATTATTATTATCATTATTATTATTATCATCACCATCATCATCCTCATTATTATTATTATTATTATTATTATTAGCAGCAGTAGTAGTAGTAGTAGTAGTAGTAGTAGTAGTAGTAGTATCCTGAGCATAGCTAGAAATTTCCTTTATATAAATTTGAACTATTTGTCGTTTTGGTCTAGGATGGCGCTCAGGTGGAATCTGTACTGCTTGGAAGATAGATAGCTAGATAGATAAATAGATAGTTAAAGAGAGAGTAAGAGTCTTAATTACAAGTTTTTACTAGAAACTAGAACCGTCTATTCAACTTGAAACTAGTTTGTACTGTATGTTTTTACGAATAATAAACTCTCTCTCTCTCTCTCTCTCTCTCTCTCCTCTCTCTCTCTCTCTCTCTCTCTCTCTCTCTCTCTCTCTCTCTCTCTCTCGTTCCCTTATAATTGATTTTCTTCTCCTTACCATTATCATTATCATTATGATTATTATTAATATTATTATTATTATAACTATTAGTATGATAATTTAAATAATTATCTTATCGTTATTCAGTATTTTACTACTACTGCTACTACAACAACTACTACTACTACTACTACTACTACTACTACTACTACTACTACTACTACTACTACTACTACTACTACTAGCAGCAGCAGCAGCAGCAGCAGCAGTAGTAGTAGTAGTAGTAGTAGTAGTAGTAGTAGTAGTAGTAGTAGTAGTAGTAGTAGTAGTAGTAGTAGTAGTAGCACTGTTTCAAATGCATCCTTGTTGAATATCGCATAAATATTTTTCTCTCTCCCCAAAAATCCACAATTATTATTTTTTTTATATAAATAAATTTGTCTTTCCCTCTGTAAATATTGTGCCAGTAACAGGATCTATTTTACATACAGACATAACAAAACAGACAAGCATGGCTAATGTGTGTGTGTGTGTGTGTGTGTGTGTGTGTGTGTATGTGTGTGTGTGTGTGTGTGTGTGTGTGTGTGTGTGTGTGTGTGTGTGTGTGCGTGCGCGAGCGCTAAAGTGCATTAAATACGTTTCATTGTAATCCTTGACACTGGCAGTGAAAGATTGCATTTGCACCTGGTTTTAAGTATTTGTTTATTTCACTTGTTTTATTACTTTATTTGTTATCATTTTACTTTTTAACATATGTTTATAACTCCCACCTGTCAGGTCGAGGGTTCGCGCCCCGTCACGGTCTGAGATTAGCAAGGGCATGCACTCAAGGTAACGATTACATCTGCCAAAACAAGTCCTTTGCAAGAAGGCAACCGTCCTAGCCCTTAGTAGAAAAGGGAGTCCGTGACGTAAAACCGAAACAAACCTTGTTCATACATACAACTTTCGCCGCATCTTTTCACCCCCATGTTCATACGGGTTGCTGTTTTCCACTAGCCTACAACAGACTAATGTTTGAATTTGGTTAAGATTTTTACGGTCGTATGTCTTTCTGAACAACACCTCTCTTCATAGAACTGGTCTTGGGACCGTACCGAGACGGGCAAAAAAGTAGCAGCTTAAAGACAAGGCAGAAATAAGAGAATTCAAAACAATAAAAAAAAGACAGGCGGCAAGAATAATCAAAGACTTTAATACTTAAATGAAAAGAAAGAAAACAAAGAGAAATAGAGATGGGGAGTGTTGTGACACCTCAGATGTGAAGGGATAGTGAGAGATATGCAAAAAAACTTCACTTGTAGGCATATAAAAATAACTATAACTGAAGGAAGACTTAACATCGAGCTGTCCATGGAAGTCCTATTTAAATGCATAAGTCCTTCACTTGTAGTATTGCAACGAACGGCTGGTGTCATAAATAAAATAGATAAATAGATAAATAAATAAATTAATAAATAAATAAATATATATATATATGGTGTGTGTGTGTGTGTGTGTGTGTGTGTGTGTGTGTGTGTGTGTGTGCGTATTTTATCGTAAAAATCCTTAATTTTACTTATTCTTATATAATGCAATATAATGCTATACCTAGACTGCTATATAAACTTTCACTACCCATAGTTAAGCTAACCTAACTTAATGTTATGGTGTTGGCCTTCCCTTTCTGGTACATATCTTTAATCTCTCATCTCTCTCTCTCTCTCTCTCTCTCTCTCTCTCTCTCTCTCTCTCTCTCTCTCTCCTAAGCTGTATGTCTACTGTATAACTGCCAAGGGCAGCAGTGCTTGTTTTCTTTGAAAGTTAAATATTTACAATCTCTCTCTCTCTCTCTCTCTCTCTCTCTCTCTCTCTCTCTCTCTCTCTCTCTCTCTCATGGGTCAATGACCTCATCACAAGCTAAAAACTAGTGACCTAAGCTTCTTAAAAGTCATCAAGCAAAAATGCCAGTTGGCTCTCTCTCACTGATTCCAAGTTGGCAATCTTTTACACATTGGAGTAAAAGAAGAACACTTTCGTTGGTCATTTGCTGACACTAATATTTGCAATATACGTATGCCTGTGTGTGTGTGTGTGTGTGTGTGTGCATATATATATATATATATATATATATATATATATATATATATATATATATATATATATATATATATACAAAGCACTTCTACAGAGGCAGTGAATTCCTTATAACTTAATCTTCAGTAAGAATTTCATGCTGAGAACTATCTCTATAGAACCTCATATTGTCTCTACA
This sequence comes from Halocaridina rubra, assembly GCA_037179515.1. Taxonomy (NCBI): domain Eukaryota; kingdom Metazoa; phylum Arthropoda; class Malacostraca; order Decapoda; family Atyidae; genus Halocaridina; species Halocaridina rubra. The sequence continues at coordinate 58,811 of JAXCGZ010004072.1, forward strand.
GGAGATGTTCTCTCTATACATTATTCGTCAAAGGGGATATTTAAAGCATGGAGTCTTGTACCTTAAGTAATAAAGGCATTCCTCCATTATATTGTTTTCGGATCCAATCTTAATTCCCCAGCTCCAACCTGTCAGTGTGCATTCCCATCCAAATGGGGAGTTTGTGATATAGAACGGTGCATACACACACACGCGTTTGACACTGTTCCACATGGGAGACTTATTAGGAAGCTGCTATCAATGGCTAGAATAGGTGGAAATATTTTGGAATGGATAAAAACTTACTTAGAAGTAAGGGAACAGAGAGTTAGAGTAAGACACTCAGTGTCTGAATGGAGAAGAGTTAGTAGTGGAGTTCCACAGGGTTCAGTTTTAGGGCCACTTTTGTTCCTTGTATATGTAAATGACCTACCAGAGTCTGTAAATTCATTCATGAATATGTTTGCAGATGATGCAAAGATTGTGAAGAAAGTAAAAAACGAGAACAATGGTAGAGAACTTCAGGAGGATCTAAATAATCTGCATGAGTGGTCAGAAAAGTGGCTAATGAAATTCAATACTTCAAAATGTAAGGTAATGAGAATGGGTACAAGTGCAAGAAGGCCAAAGCTTGACTACTCGGTGGCTGGAGTACAACTTCAAGAGACAGAAAATGAGAGAGATCTAGGAGTAAACATACTGGCAGATTTGTCTCCAGGAATACATATAAATGGCATAGTAAGGGCAGCATATGCATTCTTATCAAATGTAAGGGTAGCCTTCAGGCACATGGACAAGGAAATGTTCAGAAATATTTATGTAACCTATGTGAGGCCAAAACTCGAATATGCAGCCCCCTTTTGGAATCCGCACTTGAAAAAGCACATAGCTAAGCTTGAAAAAGTTCAAAGACATGCCACGAAACTGGTGCCAGAAATACGCAATCTCAGTTATGACGAGAGGCTGAGGGAATTAGACTTACCATCACTCGAAGCTAGAAGAGTGAGGGGGGATATGGTGACAGTCTTTGAATTCCTTCAGGGTTATGATAGAGTGGATAGGGATCGATATTTTGATATGGCTGGCTCTAGAACTAGAGGTCATAGTTTGAAGCTTCGTAAGAAAACTTCTTTGCAGGATGTAAGAAAATACTTTTTCAGTGTAAGAGTAGTTGATAACTGGAATTGGCTAAGCGAGGAGGTAGTTAATGCTATCTCAATCCATAGTTTTAAGGACAGGTATGATAAGTATCACTAAGTCTAAAATGGAACCGATCAGGAGACGGGAATATACGAGCTTTGGGCTCTTTCCCGTAAACACAATTAGGTAATAACAATTAGGTAATTACACACACACACGAGCAACTTAAAATGCGGGTGCAAAATACAATAACATGCATAGACTAATCAATATAACATAGGTTGAATGACCTTCGTCATAATAAAGACATAAGGATGATGATGATAATAACAATTATGTTGGTGGTGGTGATGATGGTGATGATGATGATGATGATAATGATGATAGTAATAGTACATTGACTACTGCTGACCAGGTCATTAAAATAGCATTTCTATTGTTTAATAATAAATACATTTTATATTTTTCTAACAAGTACAATTCTACTTTTAAGAAAAAATTATATATATATATATATATATATATATATATATATATATATATATATATAGATAGATAGATAGATAGATAGATACATAGATAGATAGATAGATAAACAGATAATTAATAATTTGGAAAGCAAGCCAGCTAAACTCGTTATCGGTTCCAAGCCCGGATATAAGGAGAAGATCACTGTCAAGGAAGAACATTATATAGCCATTACTCAATACGCCAATACCAACAATAGAATCCAAGATGCTACTGAGAACCAGCGGCCCCATATGAACCTGGGAAAAACTAATAATAATAACATTGCAAAGTACAAATTTATCTCAATAGAGCTCACTCTTATTAAATTACTATCATATTAACGACTTTCTATCATATATATTGGCCATAGATTTTTTCTTTTAGGCCCATTTTTAGTTTATTTACTCTCAAATGCATAAATGTTGTGTCCTATAGGCGGATAAGGCAAAGATTTTTGCATTACCAAAAATGATTTTTTTGTAAACAAGAAGTATAGACTACAATTTTTATTTCATTTTTATTGGGATAACTAGAAAGGAATTGATAATTAAGTGATATTTCCTGACTTGAATTTCCAGTTAACAGTCACAGATAGTCTCTCTCTCTCTCTCTCTCTCTCTCTCTCTCTCTCTCTCTCTCTCTCTCTCTCTCTCTCTCTCTCTCCTTAGAACAATCACAAAGAACCTCACGTAACCGGCTTACTTTCATGCTAATTAATATTCTAAAGTTCACACCTCCTTGCACGAATTTCACAGCCAACGGAAGTCCCAGAAATCACCTTATTCGAATTTCAAAGTAGGCCTAAAATAAAATTACTTAATAACCTAATAAAAATTCCACACAGCCTTAGGCCTACCAGACTTCAAAACTAGAGAAAAATTGTCAATATTTTCAAATATGATTTACCTACACACAAAATTACTTTAAAATTTAAACAAATTATAATTAGTACAGAGTTAATCGAATTTCCAAGTAGGCCTAAAATAAAATTACTTAACCTAATAAAACTTCCACACAGCCTAAGGCCTACTACATTGCAAAACAAGGGAAAAAATTAATATTTTCAAATATGTTTTACATACACAAAACAATTACTTAAACAATTTAAACAAGTTTTAATTAGTACAGGATTAAACTCTGACTTCAAACAAACAATATGACTTTGAATTAGGCTAATTTGTATATATATTCAAACAAAAAGGCACAAGACCCATGTGAATTAAACTAACAATAGATGAATACTACGGAAGGTTGTTTCAATGTCCCAGGATACAGCACTCACCCATAAGATGAATTCCTGCATAGGTCTATCCCATTTCAGAATCCAGAATATTAACTGGAAAAAATATTTTTCTTAAATTTACCTAAACTAAATTCCTTCATAGGTCTAAAATAAATTCCAATATCTGATTCCAAGACATCAACTGATAATATAAATACTTGTTTAATTACCTAAAACAAAGCCCTGCTTAGGCCTATTTTTCCCCATGTCTAAATGTGAATCCTCATTTTGATAATAATTTATAATAGTTATCATTAGCAGCTAACACGGTCACTATATAAATATACGGACATTAGTATTACATTACTGAGTTGGAAAATTTTACATATTATTATTAATCTATATTCTCTCTTTTTCCATTTTCCCATAAAGTTGTTTCCCCTGCTGGAGCCATCTGGATAATAGACTTTGAATCTTTCCAGCTGGGCTTTATGCATGGCTAATAATAATAATAATAATAATAATAATAATAATAATAATAATAATAATAATAATAATAATTCTGTACTCCTACTAGACTAATCATAAATGTAATCATGTTTCCTAGAACAACAGGAACTAATAATAATAATAATAATAATAATAATAATAATAATAATAATAAAAATAATAATAATAATAAGCCAGTGCTCCCACTAGAATATTCTTCAATGTAATCATAAACTTATCAGTAACAAATTATAATAATAATAATAATAATAATAATAATAATAATAATAATAATAATAATAATAATAATAATAATACATAAAGGAAACCATGAAAATCCACAAAAATGAAAATAAGTGTGTGTCGTGGTAACTGACAAAGACACATGTGGGAGTGAGTTCTAACGAAGTTTAAAAAGCATTAAACATTTTCTCAGAAAACTTGATTTTTCAATTCTGTTGTAAGAAAAAATTGTCTAGATTGAGTTTTCCCTCTTCCTCTTCGAGATAGATAGATAGATAGAAAGAATGATAGATAGATAAATATGTAGATAGGTGGATACAGATACACAGATATATAGATAGATAGATAGATAGAGACATAACTTTTCCCTTTCCCACTTAGAGACACACACACAGAGGGAGAATTAATTTTTCCTTCTTCCACTTGGTGTGTGTGTGTGTGTGTGTGTGAGAGAGAGAGAGAGAGAGAGAGAGAGAGAGAGAGAGAGAGAGAGGAGAGAGAGAGAGAGAGAGAGAGAGAGAGAGAGAGCAGAGAGAGAGAGAGAGAGAGAGAGAGAGAGAGACCGGTATTATGAACTATATAATAATAGCCTTAAACGACAGGTCTGAATGTAGAAGATAGAGAAAGAAAACGAAAAAGAAAGAAAATAAAATGAAAAGCACATAGCAAGAGCTTAAATAAAGAAGGAGAGAAGGAAGAAAACAGGAAGAATAGCAAAAACCAATAGGAAATTGGATAACAAACGTTGCCTAAGGTGGACGGTTTGGATAAGGAAGACAGGGAAGAAAGAAAAAGGAAATAGGAAGAAAAAAAGGAAGAAAGAAAAGGGAAATAGGAAGAGAAAAAGGAAGAAAAAGGAAGGAAGAAAAAGGAAATAGGAAGAGAAAAGGAAGAAAAAGGAAACAGGAAGAGAAAAAGGAAATACGAAGAGAAAAAGGAAGAAAGAAAAAGGAAATAGGAAGAGAAAAAGGAAGGAAAAGGAAATAGGAAGAGAAAAAGGAAGAAATAAAAAGGAAATAGGAAGAGAAAAAGGAAGGAAAAGGAAATAGGAAGAGAAAAAGGAAATAGGAAGAGAAAAAGGAAGAAATAAAAAGGAAATAGGGAGAAAAAGAAAGAAAAAGGAAATAGGAAGAGAAAAAGGAAGAAAGAAAAAGGAAACAGGAAGAGAAAAAGGAAATAGGAAGAGAAAAAGGAAGAAAGAAAAAGGAAATAGGAAGAGAAAAAGGAAGAAAGAAAAAGGAAATAGGAAGAGAACAAGGAAGAAAGAAAAAGGAAATAGGAAGAAAAAACAGGAAGAAAGAAAAAGGAAATAGGGAGAGAAAAAGGAAGAAAGAAAAAGGAAATAGGAAGAGAAAAGGAAGGAAGAAAGAAAAAGGAAATAGGAAGAGAAAAAGAAAGAAAAGGGAAATAGGAAGAGAAAAAGAAGAAAGAAAAAGGAAATAGGAAGAGAAAAAGGAAGAAAAAGGAAATAGGCAGAGAAAAGGGAAGGAAGAAAAAGGAAATAAGACGAGAAAAAGGAAGAAAGAAAAAGGAAATAGGAAGAAAGAAAAGGAAACAGGAAGAGAAAAAGGAAATAGGAAGAGAAAAGAAAGAAAAAGGAAATAGGAAGAGAAAAGGAAGAAAGAAAAGGAAATAGGAAGAGAAAAGAAGAAGAAAGGAAATAGAGAAAAACAGGAAGAAAGAAAAGGAAATAGGAAGAGAAAAAGGAAGAAAGAAAAAGGAAATAGAAGAGAAAAGGAAGGAAGAAAGAAAAAGGAAATAGGAAGAGAAAAAGAAAGAAAAGGGAAATAGGAAGAGAAAAAGGAAGAAAGAAAAAGGAATAGGAAGAGAAAAAGGAAGAAAAAGGAAATAGGCAGAGAAAAGGGAAGGAAGAAAAAGGAAATAAGACGAGAAAAAGGAAGAAAGAAAAAGGAAATAGGAAGAAAGAAAAAGGAAACAGGAAGAGAAAAAGGAAATAGGAAGAGAAAAAGAAAGAAAAAGGAAATAGGAAGAGAAAAGGAAGAAAGAAAAAGGAAATAGGACGAGAAAAAGGAAGAAAGAAAAAGGAAATAGGAAGAGAATAAGAAAGAAAGAAAAAGGAAATAGGAAGAGAAAAAGGAAGAAAAAGGAAATAGGAAGAGAAAAAGGAAGGAAGAACAAGAAATAGGAAGAGAAAAAGGAAAGAAAGAAAAAGGAAGAATGAAAAGGGAAATAGGAAGAGAAAAAGGAAAGAAAAAGGAAATAGGAAGAGAAAAAGAAAGAAAGAAAAGGGAAATAGGAAGAGAAAAGGGAAGAAAGAAAAAGGAAATAGGAAGAGAAAAAGGAAGAAAGAAAAAGGAAATAGGAAGAGAAAAAGGAAGAAAGAAAAGGAAATAGGAAGAGAAAAAGGAAGAAAAAAAGGAAACAGGAAGAGAAAAAGGAAATAGGAAGAGAAAAAGGAAGAAAGATAATATGAAATAAGGAATATAAGATCAAGAGCAAAAAGCAACTGTCAATACAAAAAAAAAAAAACGTAAGTGAAATGAGGAGGCAGAATACAAAAACAAGGAAGAAAATAAGAAGAAGGAGAATATAAAAGAAAATGATAAGTAGACCCACCGTTTGGGGGATAAACCCATTTTGGCGACGGACATTCTGGCTCAATTTTTTTTTTTTTTTTAATATTTTGCATACCTATAACCTAACCCAACCATCTTTACAACAGATAGGTTACAAATCCCTTCTTAACGCCCTGCGGTGAGTTCGAACACATGTTTCTGGCTACTGATAAATCTAAGTAACTGCTTTACAAAATTCCAATCGGAGAAAGTACCCACAGGTAATCATCAAACTGGACCCCCAAAAATAAATTTAGTAAAAAGATCTCTTAAGTGAGCTGGTTTTAAATAGCTCTAGATCTTACAATAAGAAAGCAGTTTTGCATTTACAGAATAGATAGTGACAATGTATATATTATTTTTTTCTTAAGTAGCCAGAATGTTCATAACATAGCCTAAGTAGCCTAAAACAGGTAGACTACATGATGTGGAAACAGGTATCAGCCATATCGAAAATTGATTAATAAAAAATCCTTTTTTGTATATATTTGGATATGCAAAAAAGTATGTTTTTACAGGGCCTGTTGAAGCATACGTAATTAAAGTACTTTTCGTAATAACAAATCAAAAATAATATACAAAAATACTGCAAAAACAGCGACTCTCTTCTTACTAATTGCAAAATGAAGATTAAATGGAAAAAAAAATATATATATATATATATTTAAATTCACTTTTACCAAAAGAATTCCATCTCTTTTTTAACAGTGGAAATACCACTTTTCTATCAGTAAGATTCAGCCCCTTTGGGTCCGGTCAGTACTTGGATGGGTGTCCACCCAGGAAAGCCAGATGCAATTGGCACAAAAAGGGGACCGCCTTAATGGTATAGCGCTCGATTCGGGAGGTGACAATCCTATGTTCGATCCCGCGGCGGGGTTAGGAAGGACATCCAGCCTGCTGGCTAGTACAGTGATAACGCGCTGGCTTCGCATTCACGAGATCGAAAGATCGGTTCCCGTCCAAGACCGAGAGTTTAAGCTGTTTCCTGGCAGGTACTGCTGTGGTTGGGTACCACAGTGAGGGGGTGGGGGCTTGCCCCGGCTGACGAATACCCATTGTATAATGGAAATAAAGGTTTATTATTTATTATTATTATTATTATTATTATTATTATTATTATTTAACTCCCTAGCCTCAATCCTCTGTGTCCACCCCCAAATGGGGGACTGACTATGACACATAAATAATTAAAAAAAAATCATAAATAACTGTAGCAAAGCCCATGGCTTCTTGCACTGCAACATGGCGGGCAAGAAAGCAGCTCTTTATTTACATAGATGCTTACAGAAGGCGTTCCATCGCTAATTTATTCGTAGGCAAAGGTCAAAATCACCCTTCATCAACAAACTTAAGGATGTGAGATTGTAAAAGGTCATGCTCCAAGCGATGATAAAACTTAAACCGGTCCAGAGAAAACCTGAATTTTAAGGCGAACGATATAAGAGACGAAGAAAGTAGAGAAAGAACTAAATATATTGTTACTTATATCGTTCAAAGAAAGGCCATGATATAGGTCCGATTTCTTAAACAGCGTAAACCTAGGATACCATATTGTCAATTAGCTAGACACACACAAATGGATTTCATAAACGCATCTGACGCGGTTCTGTGTATGGCTTGGATCCCGTACGGGATCCTAGCCATACACAGAACCGCGTCAGATGCGTTGATGAAATCCATTTGTGTGTGCCTAGCTAACTAGCAATATGGTATCCTAGGTTTACACTGTTTAAGAAATCGGTCCTAGAATCCCGTACGGGATCCTAGCCATACACAGAACCGCATCAGATGCGTTTATGAAATCTATTTGTGTGTCTCTAGCTAGCTAACAATATGGTATCCTAGGTTTACACTGTTTAAGAAATCGAGCCATACACTAGAAAAATGGACGAAAATTTATAAATATCTGCTGTATAATTCGAAAATAATGGTTTTAAAACAGGGGTCTGCAAATTTTCTCTCTCTCTCTCTCTCTCTCTCTCTCTCTCTCTCTCTCTCTCTCTCTCTCTCTCTCTCTCTCTTTAGTCATAAAAAGGCGTTGTCCCTTCAAATGTGAGTTATGAGTTAGTAAACCAGGTAAGTTTTTTTTCTATCAGTAATCACATTTGAACCTAGTCTAGCTCAGTGGTAAAGCGCACAAGACGAAAAGTGACGAGCTTGACATTTGCGGGTTCGATCCCGCTGTGGGACGTTAGGAGGGGCATCCAGCCTTAATCCCCCAGCTCCAACCCGTTTCCAACCCCATTCGAATCGGAACTATCTATGGCAATATATATCCGGAGTCATACAATTTACTAAACAAACATACATTAAAATCAGCATTTAATTCTCTTAATGCTAATTACCTAATCGTGGCTCAAGCGGTAGCGTCCGCGACTCTGAGGCGTCAGGTCGAGGGTTCGCGCCCCGTCACGGTCTGAGGTTAGCAAGAGCATGCACTCAGGGTAACAATTACATCTGCCAAAACAAGTCCTTCGCAAGAAGGCAACCGTCCTAGCCCTTGGTAGAAAAGGGAGTCCGTGACGTAA
>JAXCGZ010004072.1:72500-88259 GCA_037179515.1 Halocaridina rubra
ACATGCCTCTTTGGGATTAGACTTAGCTTTGACAAAGCACTAAGGCCTAATGTCATTCTAACACAAAGGATGATCATGTGATAAAATAAAAGAATGATAAATAAGAGAATAGAGGACAAAGGAAGACCTGAAGAGAGTTGCATCACTTGTTTTAAACATGATATGACGAAGAAGGGACGAAAGAAAAGGATGACAGATTCATCAATATTAGCGACCAAATATGAATGTGGGAAAAGAAGACAGGGAAAATCGATATATGAAGGAACATACAGGATAATGAAAAACAAACTAATTAATGCTCTCTCTCTCTCTCTCTATCTATCTATTTATCTATCTATCTATCTATCTATCTATCTATCTACCTATCAATCTATCTATTTGTCTAACTATCTATCTCTCATCAATTCATGCTCTCTCTCTCTCTCTATCTATCAATCTACCTATTTATCTAACTATCTATCTCTCATCAATTCATACTCTCTCTCTCTCTCTCGAAATTCGAGATGATATGGACAATGATTTACTTAATAGAATTGGAGCAATCAGACTATTGGATGCTATTTCTTCTGTTTGTACAAGTGACTTTATCTGCCGAGATTGGAAAACAGTAAAATCAAATTTGTTTAATGCTAGCAACAATTAAATGAAATCTAATGATAAAAGTGACAGAGGAGGTAGTGACAATAGAGTGAACATGAATGTTAAAGGTAGCAATACAGTTAGATTTTATCAAAATAGAGGCCAAAATACGGGAGTCGAAAATAGTTTCTTGCGTGGTAGACATGGTGATACTGGCTCCCAGGGACGATACAGCAATACAAACACCTGGCTAAGTCATACTAACAAACAAAATAGAGAAAGAAGGGACTATGATTATAATAATTTCTCGCGTGGTAGACATGGTGATACTGGCTCCCAGGGACGATACAGCAATACCAACACTTGGATAAGTCATACTTACAAACAAAACAGAGAAAGAAGGGATTATGATTATGTGCAAAGTCAAAGATATGGATGTTATAATTGTGGTGAGTTCAATCACCGCCAATCAAATTGTAGATTTGATCATAAAGTTAAATGTAATGTATGTCATGAATATGGTCATAAGAGTAAATTATGTAAAAATAATGATTATTATTAGAATCATGGCCAAGAAGACAGTGCCGATGTAAAAGTTACTTGTAAATATAATGATAGATTATCTGTCGTACATATAAATGCACAATCTCTGTTATCCCATATACTAGAAATTGAAAATATGCTTGTACAAGAAAATATTGATGTTCTTTGCATTAGCGAATCATGGCTGTATCCGTCAGTTAATAATGCATTTATTAATATTCCTTCATATAATATTTATCGCTATGACAGTGGTAGAGGTGGAGGTGTATGTTTATTTGCTAAAAATTATTTGAAGGCCACTGAACTAAATCTTGAAACTGAGAAGCACGAAGGAGTGGAAGATAAATGGATCTCTGTCCAACATAAAAAGTTTCCTTCTATTATCATAGGCTGCGTGTACCTCCACCCCAAAGCCCCAAAGACCCGGTAACCTCTTTTAGCTATATTTTGGACGTTTTTAAGGAGATAATTTTAAAAAACAAACCAGTTTTTATATATGGCGATTTTAATAATGATCAACTAAAAAGAGAAAATAAAATGAGTAGACTTATTAAGAATTTAAATCTAGAACAGATTATAAATAAACCAACTAGAATTACTCCCACTTCAGTTTCCCAAATCGATCTAGTAATAACAAACTCCAAACATATGATAACTAAGTGTGACGTAATGCCAAGCCCTATAGCAGACCATGAGGAAATTGTAACGTCCCTAAATATTCGCAAACCAAAGAGACAACCAATCTTTAAAACATTCAGATGCTTAAGAAATTATTCACAAGAATTACTTTGTAGTTTACTTATGAATGAAGTACATAAATTAAATGAAATTCTATATACCGATAATATAAATATACAAGTAAGAATTTTAACCAGTGTCTTATCATCATGTATAGATCGATGTGCACCACTCGTGACAAGAGAAATATTTCGTCCCCCCGCTCCTTGGATAACAGATGACATAAAAAACATTATGAAAGAAAGAGACAAACTACAAAATGAAGTAAAACTACAAAGAGATAATATCCCTTTAAGAGAAAAGTTTACAGAGCATAAGAAACAAGTAAAATCATTATTAAGTAGCAGTAAGAAACAGTATTACAAAAATGAATTTCAAAACGCTAAAGGCAATATCTCTGATACATGGAAAATTGCTAAAACCATGCTTTCCAATAACTGTAATAAAACTAGTAACATATCAATTATACCCGATGAGGTAGATGTAAGTGCTAAAGCAGAAGAGTTCAATAATTTTTTCGCTGAAGTGGGGAAAAAAACCTTTGAAAAAACAAAAAAAGAAATAATAAATGAAATCAATAATAGTAATGGTGGTAATAATAATGATGATGGTAGTAGTAATAATAATAGTAATGTTGATAATGGTGTAAATAATAATGATGGTGGTAGTAATGGTAATGATAATAGTGATGATGGTAGTAATAATAATAATAATGTTAATTTTGAAGAACATAGTGCATTCAATAGAAGTAATGATGTCTTTAACCCTACTACAGTAGATTGTAATACAGTAATCTTAGTAATAAAAAATCTGAAAGACTCTAATGCATATGGATCAGATGGAATTTGTTTTCGTTTTATTAGAGATTCATTATTTGTAATAGCATATTATCTGACGGTAATAATCAATACTTCCATAGTTACCAATATTTACCCAGATTTATGGAAAAATCCCCATGTAATTCCTGGTTTTAAAAATGGAAATCCTGACGACGTCTCTAACTATAGACCAATCTCTTTACTACCAATTTTATCAAAGATACTTTAAAAGATTGTTGCAAATCAGTTAAGTGAGTTTCTTGAAAAAAATAAACTTATTGCAAAAAGTCAACACGGTTTCAGGCCAAAATTATCAACTGAAACTGCCTTATTGAAAATATCAGATGAAATATACAAAAATATAGATAAGAAAATATCATTGCTACTACTACTCGATCTTTCTAAAGCTTTTGATAGTGTTAACCATACTATTTTATTAGAAAAATGCAAAAAAATGAACATTGACCCAAGCTGGTTCGAGAACTATTTAAAAAACCACTACCAGTCAGTCAGAATAAAAGAGGTAGTTTCCAGTCGCAAGAAGGTATTGTTTGGGGTCCCTCAGGGATCGATCCTAGGACCTATACTTTTTCTAATATATGTAAACGATCTAGTAAAATATTTACCTAACTGTTATGTCATTCAATATGCTGACGATACTCAAATCTTAATTGAAGGAGAAATTAATGATTTAGAAAATATTATTCGTAGAGCAGAAGAAATTTTGTATATGGCTAAACGTTATTTTCTAAAAAATGGTCTGTTACTTAATGAAACTAAAACCCAATCTATTCTTATCGGATCCAGACAATTATTATCAGAAGTTGATGACAATCTTCATATAAATTTTAACGGTAATATCATTAAGCCAATGAACTCGGTAAAGAACCTAGGTGTCTATTTTGACCGTTACATGAATTTTGAAATGCATATAGATGAAATTTATAAAAAAGTAATGGGTACTCTAATATATCTAAATAGGGTAAAAGACTCATTTGAAACATCAACTCGTATAATAATTGTCCAGTCCTTAGCTATGAGTTTAATTAATTACTGTCTCAAAGTTTGGGGATGTACAAATAAGACTCAATTACAAAGAATACAAAAGTTACAAAACTTTGCAGCACGAGTGGCTGTTGGCAATGTAAGAAAATACGAGCACATCTCTCCTGTTTTAAAAGATCTAGAATGGATAAAGATTAGAGATAAATATGTTTTTGATATATGTACCTTTGTTTTTAATATACTAAGAAACAATCTTCCTGATTGCTTGTATAATTTTTCTACAGTAAGCTCAGTTACCGGGTTAACTACCCGTCAAGGGGAAGATTTATTAGTACGAAGGTCTAAAACTGATATTGGCTCAAGAGATATAAACATTCGTGGACCTCATTTATATAATCAGCTTCCCAGAACACTAAAAAATGCTGGTTCAGTGTATACTTTTAAATATAATCTTAAGAAGTTACTCTTAAAGGAAGATTTTACTTGTAATTTTTAATGGTACACTCATCTTTATGATTTGTTTGTTTTAGTATGTCTATATCGTACACCACAGATGTCTATCTGGAATATATATGTATCTTATTTGAATACCCAATGTACTTTGGAAATAAAGGTTTATTATTATTATTATTATTATATTACTCTCTCTCTCTCTCTCTCTCTCTCTCTCCCTATCTATCTAACTATTTTCCAGTCTATCTAACTATCTATCTCTCTTCAATTCATGTAAGCAAAGTATTTCTATATTAAAGGACCATAATACCCATCACACGGGGGTGGCAGAAAAAAATCGGAGGACAAGAACGATGGGGGTGACTCCCAGTCCCTCGCTCCAACCCATTTAGTCGACTTTTACAACACGCAAAAGAACATGGGGGGGGGGTAATACTGTCTCTCCTCAACCGCACGGAAAGAAAGAGGAAATGCAAGCAAGAAAGCAAGAGTGAATAAACTAAGGGAGGCAGAGGCCACTCAGCTCCACACGGGATAGAACTCAACCAATTCCAAGGATATATATATATATATAAATATATATATATATATATATATATATATATATATATATATATATATATATATATATATATATATATATATATATATATATATATATATATATATATATATATATATATAGAGATCACGTGTTACTGGATTCTATCCATCAATATATGTCTATAATATATTTTCCTATAATTCCCTAAGGTACGATGCAATACCTGTGTATAATCAAGCATCGATTATAGAATTATCGATAATTAAAGGTACGTTTTGCTCGGTGCGATTATCGCTCAGCGATGATCGTTCATGGCTCCACAATGATCGTCAAGCGATTGTCTAGAGCACTAATTCATTTTTTTTGAATGGGGCTGTTTTGCTTGGAGCGACTGCCGCGGCAGTCGCTCCAAGCAAAACAGCCCCATTCAAAAACAAAGAATGAGTGCTCTAGACAATCGTTTGACGATCATCGTTGAGCGACAATCGCACCGAGCAAAACGTACCTTTAAGGTGGGAACGTGAGGCTTAATAAATAATACACCAATAGTGACATTAAAAAATGTGTAAAAATATATTTTGTTTACTGCTCAGGCAGGATGGAATAACTAGAGGTCTACATCTGGTGTTCTCTGTGACAAGAAGGTACCACTGAGATTGAGGGGAAAGTTTCATAGGACTGTTGTTAGCCCAGCTATGTTATATGGAACAGAAACAGCAAGTATGAGGAAGACAGAGGAGAAGATGATGGATGTAGCAGAGATGAGAATGTTGAGGTGGATGTCTGGAGTAACAAGGAAGGATAGAATTAGGAATGAGTATATAGGAGGATCGACAAAGGTAGTTGAATGATCAAAGAAAATACAGGAGGGAAGGCTTAGATGGTATGGACATCTGTTACTTCGGGACGAACATCATGTTGGAAGACATACGATGGAGATGGAAGTGCGGAGTAGAAGGAGGAGAGGAAGACCAAGAAAAAGTTGGCGTGATTGTATAGAGGAAGACTTGCAATGGAAGGATAAATTGATGAAAATGAAGCACAGAACAGAAATAGATGGAGACGACTCATTCACAACGGCGACCCCATATAAAAATGGGTTAAAGAAGAAGAAGAAGAAGAAGAAGAAGAAGAAGAAGAAGAAGAAGAAGAAGAAGAAGAAGAAGAAGAAGAAGAAGAAGAAGAAGAAGAAGAAGAAGAAGAAGAAGAAGAAGAAGAAGAAGAAGAAGAAGACTGCTCTATATAGGCAGAGCACACATACACGTTGTGTGTGTGTGTGTGGGAGAGAGAGAGAGAGAGAGAGAGAGAGAGAGAGAGAGAGAGAGAGAGAGAGAGAGAGAGAGAGAGAGAGAGAGAGAGAGAGAGAGAGAGAGAGAGAGAGAGAGAGAGAGAGAGAGAGAGAGAGAGAGAGAGAGAGAGAGAGAGAGACTCCAATATCCAAACACAACATAGCCTATGGTAAAAACTATTAGACAATTTTTATCTTTCATATAAATCAAAATATAAAATTATATAAAAACATACGGCAAACGAACGAAGGAGAGAGAGAGAGAGAGAGAGAGAGAGAGAGAGAGAGAGAGAGAGAGAGAGAGAGAGAGAGAGAGAGAGAGAGAGAGAGAGAGAGAGAGAGAGAGAGAGAGAGTTCAAATACACCCTAGGCAAACTTGATATATTCAGCAATCCCTTTCATATAAAGGGGGGTTTACACGGTCAAACGGTTCGTCGAACGCGGTTCGACAGATAAGTGTTTGAAGTGACGTTCAAACGTGTGAACGGGGTATTTGGTTGTCGAACACGTTTGTCGAACGTATTCGACAACCAAATACCCCATTCACACGTTCGAACATCACTTCAAACACTTGTCTGTCGAACCGCGTTCGACAACCCGTTTGACCGTGTAAACCGCCCTTAAGATAAAGTGTGCAATAAAGAAACTAAAGACTAAATAAAGAGTTGAAACCATGCAGGCTACATTAACTAGCCAATTAGTATGACCCTCAGACAATAAAAAAAAAATGTAACCATGAACATTTTCTCTAGCATGAAATGGGTGATTGCCAGGAATAGAGAACTTCTTATTATTCTCCTGTACTTTTGTATTTCTTAACTTCTGCTTTTTTTTCTTCTACTTCTACTCCGTCTCTATCGTTTCTCCCATAATTATATAGGGTTACTGTTTCTCACTTGCCTACTAGGGGCTATATTCTGCTATTTTTTTTCTTTTACTCCTACTTCGTCTCCTTCTTCTCTATCGTTTCTCCCATATTTAAATAGGGTTGCTGTTTCTCACTTGCCTACTAGGGGCTATATTCTGCTTATTTTTCTTCTACTTCGTCTCCTTCTCTATCGTTTCTCCCATATTTATATAAGGTCGCTGTTTCTCACTTGCCTACTAAGGCTATATTCTGCTTATTTTTCTTCTACTTCGTCTCCTTCTTCTCTATAATTTTTCCCATATTTATGTGGGGTTGCTGTTTCTCACTTGCCTACTAGGGGCTATATTCTGCTTATTTTTCTTCTACTTCGTCTCCTTCTCTATCGTTTCTCCCATATTTATATAAGGTCGCTGTTTCTCACTTGCCTACTAAGGCTATATTCTGCTTATTTTTCTTCTACTTCGTCTCCTTCTTCTCTATAATTTTTCCCATATTTATGTGGGGTTGCTGTTTCTCACTTGCCTACTAGGGGCTATATTCTGCTTATTTTTCTTCTACTTCGTCTCCTTCTCTATCGTTTCTCCCATATTTATATAAGGTCGCTGTTTCTCACTTGCCTACTAAGGCTATATTCTGCTTATTTTTCTTCTACTTCGTCTCCTTCTTCTCTATAATTTTTCCCATATTTATGTGGGGTTGCTGTTTCTCACTTGCCTACTAGGGGCTATATTCTGCTTATTTTTCTTCTACTTCGTCTCCTTCTCTATCGTTTCTCCCATATTTATATAAGGTCGCTGTTTCTCACTTGCCTACTAAGGCTATATTCTGCTTATTTTTCTTCTACTTCGTCTCCTTCTTCTCTATAATTTTTCCCATATTTATGTGGGGTTGCTGTTTCTCACTTGCCTACTAGGGGCTATATTCTGCTTATTTTTCTTCTACTTCGTCTCCTTCTCTATCGTTTCTCCCATATTTATATAAGGTCGCTGTTTCTCACTTGCCTACTAAGGCTATATTCTGCTTATTTTTCTTCTACTTCGTCTCCTTCTTCTCTATAATTTTTCCCATATTTATGTGGGGTTGCTGTTTCTCACTTGCCTACTAGGGGCTATATTCTGCTTATTTTTCTTCTACTTCGTCTCCTTCTCTATCGTTTCTCCCATATTTATATAAGGTCGCTGTTTCTCACTTGCCTACTAAGGCTATATTCTGCTTATTTTTCTTCTACTTCGTCTCCTTCTTCTCTATCATTTTTCCCATATTTATTTAGGGTTGCTGTTTCTCACTTGCCTACTAGGGGCTATATTCTACTTATTTTTCTTCTACTACTTCGTCTTCTTCTTCTCTATCGTTTCTCCCATATTTATATAAGGTCGCTGTTTCTCACTTGCCTACTAAGGCTATATTCTGCTTATTTTTCTTCTACTTCGTCTCCTTCTTCTCTATAATTTTTCCCATATTTATGTGGGGTTGCTGTTTCTCACTTGCCTACTAGGGGCTATATTCTGCTTATTTTTCTTCTACTTCGTCTCCTTCTCTATCGTTTCTCCCATATTTATATAAGGTCGCTGTTTCTCACTTGCCTACTAAGGCTATATTCTGCTTATTTTTCTTCTACTTCGTCTCCTTCTTCTCTATAATTTTTCCCATATTTATGTGGGGTTGCTGTTTCTCACTTGCCTACTAGGGGCTATATTCTGCTTATTTTTCTTCTACTTCGTCTCCTTCTCTATCGTTTCTCCCATATTTATATAAGGTCGCTGTTTCTCACTTGCCTACTAAGGCTATATTCTGCTTATTTTTCTTCTACTTCGTCTCCTTCTTCTCTATAATTTTTCCCATATTTATGTGGGGTTGCTGTTTCTCACTTGCCTACTAGGGGCTATATTCTGCTTATTTTTCTTCTACTTCGTCTCCTTCTCTATCGTTTCTCCCATATTTATATAAGGTCGCTGTTTCTCACTTGCCTACTAAGGCTATATTCTGCTTATTTTTCTTCTACTTCGTCTCCTTCTTCTCTATAATTTTTCCCATATTTATGTGGGGTTGCTGTTTCTCACTTGCCTACTAGGGGCTATATTCTGCTTATTTTTCTTCTACTTCGTCTCCTTCTCTATCGTTTCTCCCATATTTATATAAGGTCGCTGTTTCTCACTTGCCTACTAAGGCTATATTCTGCTTATTTTTCTTCTACTTCGTCTCCTTCTTCTCTATAATTTTTCCCATATTTATGTGGGGTTGCTGTTTCTCACTTGCCTACTAGGGGCTATATTCTGCTTATTTTTCTTCTACTTCGTCTCCTTCTCTATCGTTTCTCCCATATTTATATAAGGTCGCTGTTTCTCACTTGCCTACTAAGGCTATATTCTGCTTATTTTTCTTCTACTTCGTCTCCTTCTTCTCTATAATTTTTCCCATATTTATGTGGGGTTGCTGTTTCTCACTTGCCTACTAGGGGCTATATTCTGCTTATTTTTCTTCTACTTCGTCTCCTTCTCTATCGTTTCTCCCATATTTATATAAGGTCGCTGTTTCTCACTTGCCTACTAAGGCTATATTCTGCTTATTTTTCTTCTACTTCGTCTCCTTCTTCTCTATCATTTTTCCCATATTTATTTAGGGTTGCTGTTTCTCACTTGCCTACTAGGGGCTATATTCTACTTATTTTTCTTCTACTACTTCGTCTTCTTCTTCTCTATCGTTTCTCCCATATTTATATAAGGTCGCTGTTTCTCACTTGCCTACTAAGGCTATATTCTGCTTATTTTTCTTCTACTTCGTCTCCTTCTTCTCTATAATTTTTCCCATATTTATGTGGGGTTGCTGTTTCTCACTTGCCTACTAGGGGCTATATTCTGCTTATTTTTCTTCTACTTCGTCTCCTTCTCTATCGTTTCTCCCATATTTATATAAGGTCGCTGTTTCTCACTTGCCTACTAAGGCTATATTCTGCTTATTTTTCTTCTACTTCGTCTCCTTCTTCTCTATAATTTTTCCCATATTTATGTGGGGTTGCTGTTTCTCACTTGCCTACTAGGGGCTATATTCTGCTTATTTTTCTTCTACTTCGTCTCCTTCTCTATCGTTTCTCCCATATTTATATAAGGTCGCTGTTTCTCACTTGCCTACTAAGGCTATATTCTGCTTATTTTTCTTCTACTTCGTCTCCTTCTTCTCTATAATTTTTCCCATATTTATGTGGGGTTGCTGTTTCTCACTTGCCTACTAGGGGCTATATTCTGCTTATTTTTCTTCTACTTCGTCTCCTTCTCTATCGTTTCTCCCATATTTATATAAGGTCGCTGTTTCTCACTTGCCTACTAAGGCTATATTCTGCTTATTTTTCTTCTACTTCGTCTCCTTCTTCTCTATAATTTTTCCCATATTTATGTGGGGTTGCTGTTTCTCACTTGCCTACTAGGGGCTATATTCTGCTTATTTTTCTTCTACTTCGTCTCCTTCTCTATCGTTTCTCCCATATTTATATAAGGTCGCTGTTTCTCACTTGCCTACTAAGGCTATATTCTGCTTATTTTTCTTCTACTTCGTCTCCTTCTTCTCTATCATTTTTCCCATATTTATTTAGGGTTGCTGTTTCTCACTTGCCTACTAGGGGCTATATTCTACTTATTTTTCTTCTACTACTTCGTCTTCTTCTTCTCTATCGTTTCTCCCATATTTATATAAGGTCGCTGTTTCTCACTTGCCTACTAAGGCTATATTCTGCTTATTTTTCTTCTACTTCGTCTCCTTCTTCTCTATAATTTTTCCCATATTTATGTGGGGTTGCTGTTTCTCACTTGCCTACTAGGGGCTATATTCTGCTTATTTTTCTTCTACTTCGTCTCCTTCTCTATCGTTTCTCCCATATTTATATAAGGTCGCTGTTTCTCACTTGCCTACTAAGGCTATATTCTGCTTATTTTTCTTCTACTTCGTCTCCTTCTTCTCTATAATTTTTCCCATATTTATGTGGGGTTGCTGTTTCTCACTTGCCTACTAGGGGCTATATTCTGCTTATTTTTCTTCTACTTCGTCTCCTTCTCTATCGTTTCTCCCATATTTATATAAGGTCGCTGTTTCTCACTTGCCTACTAAGGCTATATTCTGCTTATTTTTCTTCTACTTCGTCTCCTTCTTCTCTATAATTTTTCCCATATTTATGTGGGGTTGCTGTTTCTCACTTGCCTACTAGGGGCTATATTCTGCTTATTTTTCTTCTACTTCGTCTCCTTCTCTATCGTTTCTCCCATATTTATATAAGGTCGCTGTTTCTCACTTGCCTACTAAGGCTATATTCTGCTTATTTTTCTTCTACTTCGTCTCCTTCTTCTCTATAATTTTTCCCATATTTATGTGGGGTTGCTGTTTCTCACTTGCCTACTAGGGGCTATATTCTGCTTATTTTTCTTCTACTTCGTCTCCTTCTCTATCGTTTCTCCCATATTTATATAAGGTCGCTGTTTCTCACTTGCCTACTAAGGCTATATTCTGCTTATTTTTCTTCTACTTCGTCTCCTTCTTCTCTATAATTTTTCCCATATTTATGTGGGGTTGCTGTTTCTCACTTGCCTACTAGGGGCTATATTCTGCTTATTTTTCTTCTACTTCGTCTCCTTCTCTATCGTTTCTCCCATATTTATATAAGGTCGCTGTTTCTCACTTGCCTACTAAGGCTATATTCTGCTTATTTTTCTTCTACTTCGTCTCCTTCTTCTCTATAATTTTTCCCATATTTATGTGGGGTTGCTGTTTCTCACTTGCCTACTAGGGGCTATATTCTGCTTATTTTTCTTCTACTTCGTCTCCTTCTCTATCGTTTCTCCCATATTTATATAAGGTCGCTGTTTCTCACTTGCCTACTAAGGCTATATTCTGCTTATTTTTCTTCTACTTCGTCTCCTTCTTCTCTATAATTTTTCCCATATTTATGTGGGGTTGCTGTTTCTCACTTGCCTACTAGGGGCTATATTCTGCTTATTTTTCTTCTACTTCGTCTCCTTCTCTATCGTTTCTCCCATATTTATATAAGGTCGCTGTTTCTCACTTGCCTACTAAGGCTATATTCTGCTTATTTTTCTTCTACTTCGTCTCCTTCTTCTCTATAATTTTTCCCATATTTATGTGGGGTTGCTGTTTCTCACTTGCCTACTAGGGGCTATATTCTGCTTATTTTTCTTCTACTTCGTCTCCTTCTCTATCGTTTCTCCCATATTTATATAAGGTCGCTGTTTCTCACTTGCCTACTAAGGCTATATTCTGCTTATTTTTCTTCTACTTCGTCTCCTTCTTCTCTATAATTTTTCCCATATTTATGTGGGGTTGCTGTTTCTCACTTGCCTACTAGGGGCTATATTCTGCTTATTTTTCTTCTACTTCGTCTCCTTCTCTATCGTTTCTCCCATATTTATATAAGGTCGCTGTTTCTCACTTGCCTACTAAGGCTATATTCTGCTTATTTTTCTTCTACTTCGTCTCCTTCTTCTCTATCATTTTTCCCATATTTATGTGGGGTTGCTGTTTCTCACTTGCCTACTAGGGGCTATATTCTGCTTATTTTTCTTCTACTTCGTCTCCTTCTCTATCGTTTCTCCCATATTTATATAAGGTCGCTGTTTCTCACTTGCCTACTAAGGCTATATTCTGCTTATTTTTCTTCTACTTCGTCTCCTTCTTCTCTATAATTTTTCCCATATTTATGTGGGGTTGCTGTTTCTCACTTGCCTACTAGGGGCTATATTCTGCTTATTTTTCTTCTACTTCGTCTCCTTCTCTATCGTTTCTCCCATATTTATATAAGGTCGCTGTTTCTCACTTGCCTACTAAGGCTATATTCTGCTTATTTTTCTTCTACTTCGTCTCCTTCTTCTCTATAATTTTTCCCATATTTATGTGGGGTTGCTGTTTCTCACTTGCCTACTAGGGGCTATATTCTGCTTATTTTTCTTCTACTTCGTCTCCTTCTCTATCGTTTCTCCCATATTTATATAAGGTCGCTGTTTCTCACTTGCCTACTAAGGCTATATTCTGCTTATTTTTCTTCTACTTCGTCTCCTTCTTCTCTATAATTTTTCCCATATTTATGTGGGGTTGCTGTTTCTCACTTGCCTACTAGGGGCTATATTCTGCTTATTTTTCTTCTACTTCGTCTCCTTCTCTATCGTTTCTCCCATATTTATATAAGGTCGCTGTTTCTCACTTGCCTACTAAGGCTATATTCTGCTTATTTTTCTTCTACTTCGTCTCCTTCTTCTCTATAATTTTTCCCATATTTATGTGGGGTTGCTGTTTCTCACTTGCCTACTAGGGGCTATATTCTGCTTATTTTTCTTCTACTTCGTCTCCTTCTCTATCGTTTCTCCCATATTTATATAAGGTCGCTGTTTCTCACTTGCCTACTAAGGCTATATTCTGCTTATTTTTCTTCTACTTCGTCTCCTTCTTCTCTATAATTTTTCCCATATTTATGTGGGGTTGCTGTTTCTCACTTGCCTACTAGGGGCTATATTCTGCTTATTTTTCTTCTACTTCGTCTCCTTCTCTATCGTTTCTCCCATATTTATATAAGGTCGCTGTTTCTCACTTGCCTACTAAGGCTATATTCTGCTTATTTTTCTTCTACTTCGTCTCCTTCTTCTCTATAATTTTTCCCATATTTATGTGGGGTTGCTGTTTCTCACTTGCCTACTAGGGGCTATATTCTGCTTATTTTTCTTCTACTTCGTCTCCTTCTCTATCGTTTCTCCCATATTTATATAAGGTCGCTGTTTCTCACTTGCCTACTAAGGCTATATTCTGCTTATTTTTCTTCTACTTCGTCTCCTTCTTCTCTATCATTTTTCCCATATTTATTTAGGGTTGCTGTTTCTCACTTGCCTACTAGGGGCTATATTCTACTTATTTTTCTTCTACTACTTCGTCTTCTTCTTCTCTATCGTTTCTCCCATATTTATATAAGGTCGCTGTTTCTCACTTGCCTACTAAGGCTATATTCTGCTTATTTTTCTTCTACTTCGTCTCCTTCTTCTCTATAATTTTTCCCATATTTATGTGGGGTTGCTGTTTCTCACTTGCCTACTAGGGGCTATATTCTGCTTATTTTTCTTCTACTTCGTCTCCTTCTCTATCGTTTCTCCCATATTTATATAAGGTCGCTGTTTCTCACTTGCCTACTAAGGCTATATTCTGCTTATTTTTCTTCTACTTCGTCTCCTTCTTCTCTATAATTTTTCCCATATTTATGTGGGGTTGCTGTTTCTCACTTGCCTACTAGGGGCTATATTCTGCTTATTTTTCTTCTACTTCGTCTCCTTCTCTATCGTTTCTCCCATATTTATATAAGGTCGCTGTTTCTCACTTGCCTACTAAGGCTATATTCTGCTTATTTTTCTTCTACTTCGTCTCCTTCTTCTCTATAATTTTTCCCATATTTATGTGGGGTTGCTGTTTCTCACTTGCCTACTAGGGGCTATATTCTGCTTATTTTTCTTCTACTTCGTCTCCTTCTCTATCGTTTCTCCCATATTTATATAAGGTCGCTGTTTCTCACTTGCCTACTAAGGCTATATTCTGCTTATTTTTCTTCTACTTCGTCTCCTTCTTCTCTATAATTTTTCCCATATTTATGTGGGGTTGCTGTTTCTCACTTGCCTACTAGGGGCTATATTCTGCTTATTTTTCTTCTACTTCGTCTCCTTCTCTATCGTTTCTCCCATATTTATATAAGGTCGCTGTTTCTCACTTGCCTACTAAGGCTATATTCTGCTTATTTTTCTTCTACTTCGTCTCCTTCTTCTCTATAATTTTTCCCATATTTATGTGGGGTTGCTGTTTCTCACTTGCCTACTAGGGGCTATATTCTGCTTATTTTTCTTCTACTTCGTCTCCTTCTCTATCGTTTCTCCCATATTTATATAAGGTCGCTGTTTCTCACTTGCCTACTAAGGCTATATTCTGCTTATTTTTCTTCTACTTCGTCTCCTTCTTCTCTATAATTTTTCCCATATTTATGTGGGGTTGCTGTTTCTCACTTGCCTACTAGGGGCTATATTCTGCTTATTTTTCTTCTACTTCGTCTCCTTCTCTATCGTTTCTCCCATATTTATATAAGGTCGCTGTTTCTCACTTGCCTACTAAGGCTATATTCTGCTTATTTTTCTTCTACTTCGTCTCCTTCTTCTCTATAATTTTTCCCATATTTATGTGGGGTTGCTGTTTCTCACTTGCCTACTAGGGGCTATATTCTGCTTATTTTTCTTCTACTTCGTCTCCTTCTCTATCGTTTCTCCCATATTTATATAAGGTCGCTGTTTCTCACTTGCCTACTAAGGCTATATTCTGCTTATTTTTCTTCTACTTCGTCTCCTTCTTCTCTATAATTATTCTCATATTTATGTGGAGTTGCTGTTTCTCACTTGCCTACTAGGGGCTATATTCTGCTTATTTTTCTTCTACTTCGTCTCCTTCTCTATCGTTTCTCCCATAATTATATAGGGTTACTGTTTCTCACTTGCCTACTAGGGGCTATATTCTGCTATTTTTTTTCTTTTACTCCTACTTCGTCTCCTTCTTCTCTATCGTTTCTCCCATATTTAAATAGGGTTGCTGTTTCTCACTTGCCTACTAGGGGCTATATTCTGCTTATTTTTCTTCTACTTCGTCTCCTTCTCTATCGCTTCTCCCATATTTATATAAGGTCGCTGTTTCTCACTTGCCTACTAAGGCTATATTCTGCTTATTTTTCTTCTACTTCGTCTCCTTCTTCTCTATAATTTTTCCAATATTTATGTGGGGTTGCTGTTTCTCACTTGCCTACTAGGGGCTATATTCTGCTTATTTTTCTTCTACTTCGTCTCCTTCTCTATCGTTTCTCCCATATTTATATAAGGTCGCTGTTTCTCACTTGCCTACTAAGGCTATATTC
>JAXCGZ010004073.1:0-2500 GCA_037179515.1 Halocaridina rubra
CCTGGAGAGAAGAAAAGAAATGACAAAAACGATACTGAACTCCTAATTTCTTTTTAAACAAATTTACAAATCTGAATTATGTGACTCCTTCCAGACAAGTTAGAGGCTATCAGGATTTCTAATATGTTAATAAAATTAAGAGAGTAAATTTCGTAAGTTCCAAAGACAATAGGGCTATCAGGAGAAGAAGATAAAGAGATAGCCAGAAACTGTGTCTTGGAGGCAGTATATTTAACTAAATTTTGGGTGCCCCACTCAGATACCTTCTGCAAATCGGAGTTGAAAGTAGAAGAAAAAGTGATACAAGACTGATTACAAGTAGCAGATGAAGGTTGTGAAAAAAAAGGCAGAGGAAAAATGAATAGTAGCTTCGTCAGCAAAGGCGTGAAGAAGAGAGGAGGACTGGGATTGATGAAGATCGTTGAGGAAGAGAAGGCACATAGCCCTGTGGAACACCACTGGTAACAGTTAATGAGCTAGATCTTGCGCCGTCAACAACCACAGATATAAAACGGTCTGCAAGAAAACTGGAATCAGAGAACACCCAGAAAGGGTAATGCCAGAAGCATGTAGTTTTAGAGATATCAAGGGTGATGACAAAAGATTCCTCATAGATCCTCGAAGAAGATGGCCATACATGAGTAAGATAGGACAGGAGGTCATCCATGGATCTTGCCTTGCAGAAGCCATACTGGTGATCGGACATAAGCAAGTAAGATTCAAGATGTTTCAAGAAGTGAACTGAGCAAAGATTTGAATAATTTAGCTATAGTTGAGCTAATGGCTATAGGTTGATGGTTGGAAGGAATAGAGGAGTAGCCCTTCTTAGGAACAGGTTGAACTAGAGCATTATTCCAAGATGAAGAATACTTCTGATTGAGCGAATGAGGCAAAAAAGACAGCTTCACACAGGTGACAGTTCATCTGCAAATTCCTTAAGGAACCATGCAGGGATACCATCAGGTCCACATGCCCTGTTTGTCTACAGAGAGCGAAGAACCTCATGGACTTAGCATGAAGAAAGAATCAGGGAGGGCATAGGGTTAGAGAGGGGAAAAGTACGAGGAACAGGTGCACTGGAAATGCTTATGGAAAAATTGACATGAAAATGAGCTAAAAAGAGTGGCTTTGTCAGCAGGACAGCAAGCTATAGAATCATCAGAACAAATGAGAGAGGGAGAACTTGAGTTACAGAAGTTTTTGGAAAGGTTAAGGACCAGAAACATTTATCAGTGGGAGTGGAGTTATGGTCATCAACTTCCCTCCTTAGAAAGGAAGCTTTAGACCTTCGAATCTGAGCAGTGCAGCAATTCCTAGCTGTAATAAAAGCTGAGCAAGCTAAAGCAGAAGGAGAGGCTTGGTACAACTGGTATGCCCAATCCCTGGCCTGAATAGCCAAGGAGCAGGCATGGTCAAACCAAGGATTAGGGTGAGAAATAGTTTTCACTGAGAAGGCGATGAATGCATCCATTCCCGAGGTTATGAGCTCGGCAACTTTTAGGGCTACCTGATCAGGGTTTGTGGGTCCGAAAGCAATAGTCATCCCATGAGAATTCAAAGAGAGAGTTACGCAAATCATCGCACTGGGTATGTTCAAAGCGCCAAATGCAGCACTGATTAGAAAGAACTGATGACGGAGGAGAGAAAGAACCTTATGGACTTTGCGGGAAGAAGGAATAAGGGAGGGCATAGGGTTGGAGAGTGGTTAAGGATGAGGAAGAGGTGCACTGGAAATGCTTATGGAAGAGTTGGCAGAAAAATGAGAACCAAAAGAGAAGCTTTGTCAGTGGGATAGCAACTATAAAACCATGAGAATGAATGAGAGTGGGAATGAGAGTGGGAAAGCTTGAGTTACAGAAGATTTTGGAAAGGTTTTTGGCAAAGGATCAGAAACATATATCAGTGGAAGAGTTAAAGTCATCAACTTTCCTCCTCAAAAAGGAAGACTTAGACCTTCAATTCTGAGCAGTGCAGCAATTCCAAACTATAATGAGAGCAGAGCAAGTTAAATAAGAAGGAAAGGCTTGGTATGACCAGTATGCCCAATCACTGGCCTGAATAGTCAAAGCAAGGATTAGGGGGAGAAATAGTTTTAAAAAAAAGTAGTAGTCATCCGACGGTAAGTCAAAGAGAAAGTTATGCAAATTATCACGTTGGGTATGCTCAAAGTGTCAAATGCAGCACTTAGTAAGAGGAATTGCTGGAGGGGTAGCAAAATTGGAAGTAATTGAGATCAAAGAGTGGTCAGATTTACCAAGAGGGGACACCATAGAATATGAGTAATTTGAAGGATTAGAAGTAAGAAATAGGTCAAGAGTGTTAGCTGCATGTTCTTGGCGATCGAGAACGCCAGTAGTGCGCATATATATATATATATATATATATATATATATATATATATATATATATATATATATATATATATATATATATATATATATATATATATATATATATATACAGTGTTACCCCGGTTATTCGCGCTTCTTGGTTCGCGTTC
>JAXCGZ010004073.1:7500-32500 GCA_037179515.1 Halocaridina rubra
ATAAGATTCCATAAATAAAAGTATGTCAAAGTTTATGAATTTCTTCTCCATCAAAATAGGTCAGACCCTATGAGCAGTTGATAATCTTGCTTAAATGTTCCTATATTAAATTTACATATATAATTCATAGCTATTTTGTGACAGAAAAATGTCCAGCAGTAACAGAATATGGATACACAACATTTACAGTCCAAAACCACTTTAATATTACTTTCCTTACATTTACTTTGGTCTTTATCTTAAGCCATAGCCATTTGATTGTTATTTCATGAAACATATATGACATTATCGTACTTCATATTAAACAGCGCTGGTCACTTGAAAGGTTGTGCAACATAACTAATATGATTGTGACTCAAGGACAGGCAAAGAAATTAGCAATCATCAGGTCAGGTCAACAAGAAAACATAAAGCAAAGAGAAACTGAGATGGGGAGTGTTGTGATTTGACAGATGTGAAGGGACAATAAGAGATGTGAAATGAATACAAAAGAAAGTTCGGAGTAGATGTAGGTATGCAGAGGAAAAGAACTTTAACTGAAGGAAGACTTAACATTGTGCTGTCCAGTCCAGTCCTAGTTAACTCCAAAAGACCTTCAGTTGTAGTATCATAAAAAGTACAACTGGGCAATTTTAAATTCCCCCTTGAATTTTATTGAATAAGCCATAAATAATTTCACTTACATGATAGCAACTTAGTTAACTTTTGCGGGATGTGGAATCAAGCCATGATATGAAAATTATTTGAATAATAAAAGTTATCTTGCTTTGAAAGTCAGCTACTACAGTAAAATATGATTTTCCTGGAATTATATGACACCCTGAATAATATGTATTTCAGATATTTTCCTGGGCAGTTTCTTGCCCTAGAAACAAGCTACCAATGTGTTAATAATAAGGGAACACACTCATTCAAAATACATTCATGCAACAAAACTTCAAACAATTATCAGTGAAGGATGCATTATTTATTAAGATGTGGTTTTCGAACATAACTAAAACCTGTTGTTCTTTTTGTTACATAAAAGATCTTCAAAATGAACTTGAAACTCTGTTGTTAAGACTCATCTACGAGTACAAGTTAATTGAAACTAGGGATGTCAAATGGAAGAACTAACTGAACTTACTCTCCAATTTCAAACCAAAACTTAAGAATGCAGAGAAGGAGAAAGCAGCAACAGATGAATAAACGCAATGGTCCCCGGTGTAGAGAAGATGATTCTAACACTGATAAAAAGCAGCAGTAAATAGTGTTTAGTGCATATAAATATTTTGTATTAAGGCAATATCAAAGTGCCCCTCTTATTAACATTTACAAATGGTTTGAAATAAAATAAGTACTGTACTCTACCAAATTGTACATGCTGTCTTCTTTTCTCTAGATATTAGAAAATATAAGTTTATCTTTAAATTTTGAAAGGTTACTTTTAAATCTTGTCAATTTTCTTCTTTCCATATGTTACAGTTCCTACTTTATTTATGCTCATATTTTTTTTGTCATTTTATATAGGTCCCCATTCGAATACAGACAGGTTGGAGAAATAATAAATTAATCACAAAACCGTAAAAGCGTTATTTTTTAAATTTAAATTTCACTTCAATATGTGATGCCTTCTTCTGCACTCAAAACACAACACAGGAAAAAACAAACCATATAACTTCTCAAATTTACTTCTTTACTCATTCTCGAGCTTTCTATTTGCACATCATAAGTAATGTACACAGGCAAGCCTATGCCAAAGCATATAATTCAGCAAGCCTGAGCTCTCGCTAGTTTTTCCTAGCCTTTAATGATAACCCTTGGTAATTTTTATTATATCAAACTAGAATTATCCATCAATACATAATATACTGACAGTGAATACGTGTGGAATAATATACTTCCTAAATTCCATGTACTAGAATTATACATTAATATATTCCACTTTATCATTAGAAAAATAGCAGTGAAAGTGTGAAATAAAACTGTACTGTATTCCTAAAGGAGAAATTTACTTTAACATAATCCATGTGGAAAAGTACAGTATTATGAAACATATTCCATTTAAATCTTAATCAACCTGACAATGTATAGCTGGGAAAATAAACTTTTATGATTTCCTAATGCAATAATCTATTTTTAATACTTACCATTTCATCTTATTCCTATCACTTGTATATTCTGCATTCTCTATTTACCACAATTACATACATTCAGTGAAATTTCTCTCACACACAAGAATGAAAAAGAATATTAATAAGGAGCTTTGGTTCAGAAGGCAAACACCCTACTTATATAGTGAATAGTTCATACTTAAAGCATTCTCCTGTCCCAAGCAGTGAATGAACCAACCATAGGAAGAAACAAATATAAAAACTAGAGAAATATCTACATTCTCTTCACATTTTCTATAATACCCATTCATTTCATCACGCATCTGCATATTAGTTAAAAGGCCATTTCAATGCTTCACAATTCTCTAAATCCAGATGTCATGTTTTCCTCATTCACCCTAGACCTAACTGATATTACTCAAAGAACTTCATATATCAAATCCTCCAAGCTCATTCTGTTTCACACCTCTCATACTCCTGGATACCAAAATTATCTTGGAAAAGACCTCATTCCCCCCATCTCTCTTTCACATTGCTCCAGCTTGGATACCCAGTGTACAACTTTTTTGCAATATCCCGTTATTATTCCTTTGCAGATAGCTGTGTCTCAAATTTTTTTCCATCTCACATCAATGAACCATCCAACTCAACACACCATATTTCATCTTCTCATCAGCATTCAGCATCCAGCAAATAGGGTGCATTCTATATTTATACCTTCGTAGATTACTGTCCTTTAAAAATGCTGCAATTCAATGTTTAATATGGATACTCTTTTACATAAGACATTCATAAAATCACTGTTATATCTATCTTATTTTAAATGCAGTTGCTTACCCTATCAAAAACACAATAAAAACTTATGGATTAATATAATTTCTGGATATGTTAAGTGTATATCTATGTATTAAATGTTAGCAGTATTAATCTCAGATAGGAAGATAAATAGTCAGTGTGATAATAAAGTCTATGTGATATACAAACAACAAAGAATTAGAAAAAACTGTCAAGAAGACACAGAGCATGCAGCAGAAGCATATACAACATTGTTGCATAATGATTTTTTATATAGACTAATTAATCATTCCGAGAGGAACTTAATCAATCACAATTTAATAGTAGTAAAAACATAAACAGGTACATTACGAATGTCCCAATTATAATTGAATGCTGTTTCTGAATTTCAAAGATAGTTGCACACTGTTTCTGAAATTTAAGTGTGTTGGAGTCTTAAACCACATACTATTTAAATCAGTTTTATCATTCGAAAGGACCAACTGCCAGGTGTTTAATGCACAAAGAGTTTTAAAGACTTTTACTATCCCTGAAAGCTTAATGTCCTGAAATTATATTAAAATCAAAATTCCTAAGAAGAAAAGCTGGCAAATGGCACAGATTCCCAACTTTTCCAAACAAAACACACCTTATGAGCAAGAGTATTAAAATCTTTTTAAAGCGATGAGCTCTACTTGCCTTGACTTTTGCGATAAAAAGAATTCTTTCCTTCAATAGGTAAAGGATGAGCTTCCGTGTTAAATACCCATTCATCAAGACTAATTAGCGAGTCGTCGGAGAAGATTAAGTATAAATACTGTAATGAAAACAAATCAGTGAATAAATTAAAAGCAGATATTATATATTTAGATATTATAGAATAATAAATATAACTATCATAAGAGTTGTCTGAGAAGATATAGTACCAATACTGCAAAACTCTTATCAATAAGTATAATAGAGCCTATGTATTACATAAGAACATAAGAACATAAGAATAGAGGACACTGCAACATGCCTACTGGCACACACGAGGCAGCTCCATTTTTGAATTGTATTTTCAGCATGTCTAACCTATTCTATTCTACTCTACTTATTTATACTATTTTTCTTTTTATGATTTTTCTAATAAGCACTAACCTATTCATACCCACCCTACCTCTGTCATATGTCTATCTAATCTACATCTGAAGGTGTCTAAGGTATTGGCATTTACTATCCTACTAGGAAGCTTGTTCCATGCATCAGCTACTCTATTACCAAACCAATTTTTACCAATTTCCCTTCTGAACCTAAATTTATCAAGCTTAAATCCATTATTAGGAGTTCTGGTTTGATCATGAATTTTTAAAACTTTATTAATATCTCCCTTGTTAATCCCTTTAAACCATTTATACACTTCAATTATATCCCCCCTAACTCTTCGCCTCTCTAGAGAATGTAGATTAAGTTTTTTTAATCTGTCCTCATATGGTAGATTTCTGATATTGTGTATCATCTTGGTCATTCTTCGCTGCACTCTCTCCAAGGATTCAATTTCTTTATTACATTTTATATCGTAAATACATTACCGTTATAAACAAGACTAAGAAGATAAGTAACGGAAAAGATCAAATACAACTATTACTCAGGAAAAAACAAAAACATAATGAAATCCAGGACATTGAATAGAGAGCAACATATGAACAGTTACTAATGAAATCCTGATAATAAATACCAGTAATAAAGTACAAAAGCTTTTGTATAATCTCAAACAGTCCATTACCATTCCAAGCAATACCATATTATATTCACTACTTAATTCATTAAGTGTTCAGCTAGTTGTTTTATTATTCCCTTTCTATCAATTGTAAACTTTTGGGCAAACAACTAAACCACGAGTTTGCAACAAAGCAAATCAAACAATGATCGTAAACTATTCCTAAGTACCAAATGCTTTTGGAAATTTTACAAAAGAGAGTAAAATAACTTAATTCTGTTGCATTTTGCGAAATTCATCAAGATAATAATAATAAAAAAAATCTCCTAAGGAAGGCAGATGCAAATCATAGTCTTTGAGTCCCCTACCTACAGAAGGAGATATAGCAATATTCAGCATTCTAGCAAATGTTCACGTATTAAAATATTAAACCACAGAATTCCAATTAAATCTTCAATAAATATTTCTCCATAATATTCCTGTTTCTAATAAGCAGTTACACTACAATATTTCTAAACATTTCTAATAAATATTAACCTACGGAATTCCTAATATTTTTTTTTCTCTTCTTACCTTAAATGTTTCAGCAAATATGAAACTCTGCTGGACGTCATCTTTCTGAGGATTTTCCATGTAAACATTCTGAATGCCACTGAAACCTGCTTCAACACGGCAGTACTTCTCAAGTGCCTGGAATGCAAGACAAACAAATTGAACGAGTTAACAAGTTAACTCTTGTCATATTCCTTTCATAGCTGACGTTGCTTACTACATACATGCATCCAACTGAATACATTAGTACTGCAGTATATATTTAAAAAAAAAAAAAGAAATAGTGTACAAGACTTAATTATTCAAGCACGAGCATTTAATAACATCACCTGAAGATAGGAAGAATTATTTTCCCTACAAATACCCACTATTATTATGATGGTTTGCATGGCATATACAGACTCATCAGGCAAATACCTTTACAGTTCTCATTATCACATGCTGCAATAACTTCTCTATTATCACATCTTTTATTTGGAGTTATTACATGTTGTAATATTTATGTGATCATAGCCCTTAAAGCTACAAACTTTAAAAATGATTGGTTAAGTAGCTCACAAAAAAGAAAACAAAAGTACGAAAGGTAAATACAGCACTAATTACAAATGTATTGTCCAAAACTTATAAGCATATTATTCGACAGCCTAACCAAGTCCACCTCTTTTTAACATCCCTAAAATTATTTCTAGCATAATGAAGGGAAAATGGATTTTAAGCATTAATGCAAGAAGTTAACTTTAATATACTGCTACTTGTATATATTTATATTTCACTTATCAAAGAGTAAGTGGCAATCAGTGGTAATTATAGAAAACTAGAGCAGCAAAAAATAAGGGTACACTATTAATGTGTGCATGAGTAAATATATATACATATTGATCTCCCTTAATTACAACTCACTGTGCAGAGGGGGACCCATCTCAAGTATTCAGAATTCAAACAAAGTAGTTTATTACTGCAAAGCATAAACTAGGATTAATGAAAAAGGATGTTATATAGATACATACCATGACAGCAGCCCATGCCCAATCTCTGTACTTCTGGTCTTTCGTATACCTCCACATATAGAACCAAGATTCTATGACCTCAGGTCGAAGGATATAATATTTTTCAGACGACTTTAGAGCTCGAGCTTCAATACCCTCAGTGAAGCGGAAACTTTCAGGACCAAGTCCTGTTGGCGTACGTGCATATGATTCGTGACAAGTATTGGCAAGGCCTTCGGCAATTTCCATATGAGTCTTGGAATTTTCATTCTGGATACTCTTTGCACCCATGGCATACATACCACCTAGAAGATGGGTCAAGGTTAAGGTACGTAATCCGAACTCCTGACAAAAAGAAGTCTAATTGTACTTGGCACTTCAAACGGTCTTTATTATTCTGAATAATCTATTCAAGAGCCAACTTCAACAATATGCATATTACATCTGTAGAAATTATTCTTCTATAATGTATGCGAGTTTATATTTTCCTTCACCATTTGAAAATTAAAACTAACACGGTGAATGATATATCAGTATTTGCAAAAATTAGACAGTCTCATAATGATTTTTTACCAATTGTGAGTCATTATATACCTTTTTGCAATAAGCTAAAGGTCTCTATAAAACTGGCAAGAGAAGTTGCATTTATCACGAATATCATAAAATAAGAATGAAAAATTTACAGTACATGAAACAACAAATAAGATTTTTGTTTGCAGTCAAATGAAAAACCTACTATGATATATGAAAAATGTATTTAACTTTCATCCAATATTCTTGAACTCTGGGGTCATTTAAGACATAAATATGGTACTGCATCACATGCAAAATTTTAAGAGAAAAACTTCTAAGGTTTAAAAGTTCAGAGGTGATCTGTCGTTACAAAAATTCATGTACTGGCAGAGAAAAGAGAATAAGTTCAATATAAACCCATTGAGACACAGGAGTATTGATACACCATTAATAAGCTGTCCTATATTTTAATATACGGTATATTAGTGATCTATTAAGAATATAAGTATTTTATATCCAGATTCACACATGGCTCTCTTCTCAATTTTAGATAAAGTCCTAACTTTAAAACACCCACACTACATGTACAGTACACAGTATAAACTAAATCTAAAGTCAAGGCTTGAATAAGAAATTTGTATATCTACCAGAAAAACAAGCCAAATGGTCCATTTTGTGTTCCAAGCGATCAAACTTGCTCTCAGCCAAATACGTCAATCCAGAGTGAGATTTCAAAACCAACCGCTTTGTTATCCCATCGATGGCTTCTTCGTACATCTCCTTCGCCACAATGTCTTTTCCATTGGACTGAACATAAGCCTTTATGAGATACTCATAAAAACTGTCACCAAGAGCACCAACTGAGGTATGTCCTGCAAGACACAGTTCCCATCTTGACAGCAAAACTTTTAAAACTTTATAGTGAAAGAACATCCAACCAAAGCCCTTTGGGATATTTTGAATCAGCTCCCCCTTACAAAGGGGAATGCAGCCTTTGTATTTAGAACTATAAATTACTTTGAGATAAAAAAAATAATTGTTGCCAAGAACACACTCCAAGATATGTATCAAAGGACAATTCCTGTTTTTATAGAAAGTTTACTTACATAGTGTGATTTGTTTTTAGAATCCTACTACCAACTGGTAAAAAAAAATCAAAGATATGAAAATGGCATATTACAATGATAACAATAACTATTAAGTGGTATCTATAGCTCTTTACAAAACAGGCATTTGCTCACAGTTCGATTCTTTAAAGTCATGAATAAAAAAGTGAAGACTTACTTTGGCCCCATTTTCCAGTTTTTGGATTCATATAATTTGGATACAATCCTCCAGGACGTTCAGTTTTTCGAATGACATCTCTGATCCTCATAACTTTCTCGCGAAATACAGGATCACCAGATATATCAGAGAGATACTTGAATTCCAGATGTAGTGTACCAAATTCAGAAAGAATGCTGGAACCACCACTCGCCCACGCATAATTTTTGGCAATCTATTAAAAGTATATCAACCAAATCTTACTAACTTACTTAAAAAAAATTTAAGAGTTAATAGTAAGGATAAACATTATTAAGAACATTTCCCGTAACAAGCGATACAGTAAATATGCTAACACTATAAAATAAGTACAACGCACTTTAAGTCACTACCTTTGTAATATCACATT
The DNA here is from genome assembly GCA_037179515.1 of Halocaridina rubra. Taxonomy (NCBI): domain Eukaryota; kingdom Metazoa; phylum Arthropoda; class Malacostraca; order Decapoda; family Atyidae; genus Halocaridina; species Halocaridina rubra. Next base: position 15,790 of record JAXCGZ010004073.1, read on the forward strand.
GACGATGCTTTTGAAAAAAAAAAACGTGTTTTAAACTTTTTTTTTCTCCTAAACATACTGTGAGCAAGAGGTTCCCCATTACCACTGGGGGATAAGGCCCAGGAACTTAATGCATACTTAAAACTGTGGATGGTAACAGCTCCATTTATACCACATTGTTTTTTCCTATGCTTACATACTTGCAAAAAGGTTTACTTATTAATTAGGTACAGTAACAGATTCAAAACGGTACCTGACAATGAAAACAAAATAATTTTGACAGTATGTTATGTGTATGTAGTATTAAAAATTTATAAATAGCTTATATCTGAAATTTTCCAATTAATATTTTTGGACCATACTTGACTGCAGATAACTGAAACCAAGCATAAGCGGCACTAACACTCAGTTTAAAAGAAAAAATGCCAAGAACACATATTGATTCTTACATCACAACTCAGAAACATTTTGATAAGCATTACAGTGTTACCTCGGTTATTCGCACTTCTTGGTTCGCGTTCTCACTCTATCGCGGTTTTTTTTTGGATAAATTATTATTTTATTTTATGGGTATACGCAAAAATATTAAAATATTGAAAAAAAAATTTTCAATATTTTCATTTTTTTATTGAAATTTACGTTGTGTGCTGTTATTTATAATGCAAAGGGTGTTTTTTTAACAGTGCAGGGAGGGTTTATACAGTTAGTAAACGAAAAAATAATTGTAAATGAGGTGTCACGTCACTATCACCTCATTCACCGTAATTTTATCTATCACTTTCATAAAAATTTACGTTGCTTGCTGTTATTTATAATGCAAAGGGTGTTTTTTTAACAGTGCAGGGAGGGTTTATACAGTTCGTAAACGAAAAAATAATTGTAAATGAGTATGTGTCACGTCATCATCACCTCATTCATCGTAATTTTATCTATCACTTTCATAAAAATTTACGTTGCTTGCTGTTATTTATAATGTAAAGGGTGTTTTTTTAACAGTGCAGGGAGGGTTTATCACAGTTAGTAAACGAAAAAATAATTGTAAATGAGTATGTATGTCACGTTATTATCACCTCATTCACCGTAATTTTATCTATCACTTTCATAAAAATTTACGTTGCTTGCTGTTATTTATAATGTAAAGGGTGTTTTTTTACAGTGCAGGGAGGGTTTATACAGTACGTAAACGAAAAAATAATTGTAAATGAGTATGTATGTCACGTCATTATCACCTCATTCACCGTAATTTTATCTATCACTTTCATAAAAATTTACGTTGCTTGCTGTTATTTATAATGTAAAGGGTGTTTTTTTAACAGTGCAGGGAGGGTTTATACAGTACGTAAACGAAAAAATAATTGTAAATGAGTATGTATGTCACGTCATTATCACCTCATTCACCGTACTTTTATCTATCACTTTCATAAAAATTTACGTTGCTTGCTGTTATTTATAATGTAAAGGGTGTTTTTTTAACAGTGCAGGGAGGGTTTATACAGTACGTAAACGAAAAAATAATTGTAAATGAGTATGTATGTCACGTCATTATCACCTCATTCACCGCAATTTTATCTATCACTTTCATAAAAATTTACGTTGCTTGCTGTTATTTATAATGTAAAGGGTGTTTTTTTAACAGTGCAGGGAGGGTTTATACAGTACGTAAACGAAAAAATAATTGTAAATGAGTATGTATGTCACGTCATTATCACCTCATTCACCGTAATTTTATCTATCACTTTCATAAAAATTTACGTTGCTTGCTGTTATTTATAATGTAAAGGGTGTTTTTTTAACAGTGCAGGGAGGGTTTATACAGTACGTAAACGAAAAATAATTGTAAATGAGTATGTATGTCACGTCATTATCACCTCATTCACCGTAATTTTAGCTATCACTTTCATAAAAATTTACGTTGCTTGCTGTTATTTATAATGTAAAGGGTGTTTTTTAACAGTGCAGGGAGGGTTTATACAGTGTAAACGTAAAAATATATTAAAATATCTATGTACATATAGGCGAATACTACTTCGCGGATTTCCTGGTTCGTGCCGGGTCCCGGAACCGAACTACCGCGATAAGTGAGGCAACACTGTATATTGTTTTATATATAGTGCTGTAAAAGAATCAGGAATATTTATGCATGTGCCACCTTATTTGTGTGGTTATATTTATGGCTAGCCAACTGTCTTAAAAAAAATCATGGCAGTGATTGAGAAGGAAATTACTCACACAAAAAGTTTGTATACTAATGATATTCTGATTATTATAAAATAGGTACAGTTAAACAGCGCCTTAGCTCCTTAATTCTTCCAAAAACTCACGATTTAATCTGAATAAATATAAATCCTTTAAAAACTACCTTGACCCACTATAAGCAACCCAATAATATCACAAATTAAATAATTAGATTCATAGTTCAACATTTTACTGTTTTAATAAATTTACAGCTAAATTTAAGCTTTTAAATTACTTTATACATTTCAACATTAATTTTCATGTGTGTCTGAACTTTTCTATAGTGCTGCAGATGCAGATGAGTTTTATGTGTTGTGGATGTGTACAGTGCATTGTATAAAAAACATTTCTTAAATAAAAAAAAATCATATTTAAAGATATTATATATATATATATATATATATATATATATATATATATATATATATATATATATATATATATATATATATATATATATATATATAACGCATTCACTTTTTATTTTATTTCGCAACTTTTTTTATTGTTTTTCAGGTGATTTATTTTATTTACTGTATAAATGTACATTACATAATATACATAGTATTTTTTTTTATTTCTAATTATTTTATTCATCATTTTATTTTAACACTTGATTTTTTGCACTTTCTTAATATTTTTAGGTAATGTTTCAGTTTTATTGATTTTTTTATATATTTTGCTGACCAATATAACTTTGCATGAACTGACATAAGTGGAAATTTATTTTTCGTTACTATTATTAAGAAAAATTTACATTATGTCAAAAATGACATAAGTCGAAGTGATGTAAGTTGAGGCAAACGTCTCTTTTACTTAATTAAAAATTGTTACTTCATATAAAATAGAGGCTAGACAGAAGGTCAAGAGTTTTCAGTTATATGTCGAGATGCATCCTGACAAAAGGTCAAAGTATTATGAACACAAAAATACCTTTCTAATTCACAAAATAATATGCAAAAGATGGTCCCTATTAATCCAGTTTTAATGCACAAATTCCCTTTTCTTTAAGGGCAAGGATAGTGCTTTCTTTAGAAGGACTTTGGTTTTGGCAGTGTAAGTTACCCTGAAAGAATGCACTTTCTAACCTCAGACCATGGCGGTTCTCAAACCAATGGCCTGACAAGTCTAAGTATAACCACCCAGCCATGGCGGCCACAAAAGAAATTATAACATCTTAACAAAAGCATAGGTATTAAAGGTTAAGTGAAAAAAACTATAAACTTGTTATACCTGCTTTCTGAAAGTAACTGACAACTGTAAATTTGGATAACTCACCCCATTACCAACATTAATAAGAGCATAAGGAATTCCTGTAGGTGTGTCAAATGCTGGTAAGAGCTTCCTTGCAATATGTAATGCCCGGTCTCGAAACAGTGGATCACCAGTCAGTGCATATACAGTTAAGAGACCACCAACAAAGCGTATATTTGTTTCAAAAACTGACATCTCAGATCTCTGAAAATTCAAAGTAAAATCAGTATATGAACGAAGTATATATACAGTATTCATTCATCGAGCATGTAATAAATAGAGACACTACCCTACTTACAAACGAGTTAGGTTCATGAAGTCCGTCCTTAAGGAAAATTGTTCATATGGTCGTAACACGATTTTCAAGGTAAGTCAGTGCACACCTAAGTCATCCACCTAAGCTAATGCAGTAGTAAAGATCTCAATCTAGGACATAAAAACACAATATTTCTGACACATGAAAACATAACTAGGACTAATAAAAAATACATGGAGGACATATAAAAAAAAAAAATCTTACTTTTACTCCTGTGGTTGGTTTGCACACAGGAAGGGGCAGAGCAAGGGAGGGAGAGACAGGTTTATTAGGCAAAAGGAAGCTGGAGAGGCAAGAGAACCTGCAGCAGGTGCTGGAGACACTGGGGCAGGTGAGTGTGGAGAGGCAGCAGACCCACAGAAATACTGGGGCAGGTGAGGCAGGTTAGTCTGGGGAAGCAGGTAAGTTTGGAGAGGCAGCTGAGGTAAAGAGAATAGGATCAGTTGCTGGCCTCTCTACCTTCTTGAAGATATGTTCCAGAAGAGTCCTCAGCCTTAAAATTTACCAACCCTTCCTCTTATCAGGGTAAAACCTTATTCCAAGCCCTCACTTATAAATATCTTGGGCTCTGAGGTTGGTATTTCTTCCTACTCATTAATCATCTGCTTCTCTAATTGAATGAGGTCCTCAGGAGATAACTCTTCTCCATGAGATTCCTGCAGCTCTGTGACACCATCAGCCCCCATCTCTAAATTAATCTACTTACCCAGGACAACAACGCTCTTGGTGACAGCCTCAATTGTCTCCTCAAAGCCACGAAACTCATTCACAAACTAGGGACACAATCTCTTCCATACGCCATTCAAGTTCATCTGCTTAACTTTATCCCATTTATAAGCAATGTTCTTCACAGCTTGAAGAATGGTGTAAGATTTCCAAAATTCCTTGAGAGTCAAGTCCTTGTCCTTCTCAGTTCCCCTGAGAACCATAGCATTTATCGTTTGGAGGTAGTAGAACTTGGAAGAGGCAATGACATCCTGATCCATTGGTTGTAACAATGCAGTGGTATTAGGAGGAATGTCAACCATCTTGACATTAGGATGAAAGTCATCCAAATGGGCAGGGTGACCACGGGTATTATCCAGCACTAGCAACACCATGAAGGCAGATCCTTGGAAGCACATTACCGCTCCACTTTCGGCACAATATGGTTGCTGAGCCAGTCCTCACACATCTGAAGAGTTACCCAAGCCTTCTCGTTCGATCCCAGATTACAGGTCCTTGAGTTCCCTTAGATTTCCTGGCAAGGACACCAACAAGGGCTTCAGCTTGAAATCACCAGCAGCATTATCCCCCAAAATCAAGGTCAGTTTCTCCTTGCTGGCTTTATGGCCTAGTGCTGTCTTCTCCTCCTTGGCAATGTATGTATGACTAGGCATACACTTGTGGAACAAGCCGGACTCATCCACACTAGACACTTGTTCAGCACAGTAACCTCACCTCCCTAACTGTCTCAGCCAATACACCAGGAATCACTTGCTGATTTCTCAACACCACCTCCAGCTTCACCTTGCACCATAAGGCTATGCAAATTAGCATAAGACTTATACTGCATAAATCAACCCCTACTGGCCACAAACTCTTCATTCTCACTCTCTTCCCTCTTTTCCCTTTTCACGGCCTTAAACAATCTTGTAGCTGTTTCCAGAATTAGCATATGCCGTTGATGCTGGTCATCCAGCCAAAGCACTAATAACCTTTCCATCTAAATAATTAAGCCAGTATGCTGCTTAGCAATCACAGTGGACTCCATAGGAGCAGAGCCTTTCACATTTTCAAGAAGGCGATCTTTAGCCTTGATAATCATCGCCACAGTCAAACAGTTTAACCATAGCAACCGGTCAATGTTGCAGTTTCTCTCTTTCTCAAGGGCTTCACTATCTCTAATTTAACTTCCATGATGATGGCTTTCCTTTTCTTCAAAGAACTGGCATCAAAAGAATCTGCTCCATGCTTGGGACACATAATACAGGTCAAACCTTAAAAAAAATAAATAAATAAATAAAAAATCCGAGCTAAAGAGCACAATAACAAGATGACATAGGTGTAGGAACTGAGCAATGCTTTTTCCTTAGTCTAAAGGCGCATGACGACTCATTCTTCCGCCATGCTCAACAAACTGATCTTGCGCAAACCACGTAGGTCAAAACAAGGACTTCTTAATCATTTACTGAAGATGTGTTGTAACCACAACATGTCGTAGGTCAAGAACCTCGTAAACTGAGGATCCCCTGTATACAGTATTAATGAATTTTAATACATTCATAATAACGTAATAATACAGTACAGTAATACATGCCTTAATACATGGTTAGATAATGGCTATGTTTTTGTTCGTATCTGCAAATGTTCATAACTCGGTTCTACGTAAGTAGGGGAGTGTCTGTATTGTAAATATAAAAAAAAACACCCTTTCAATATGCAGACTCAACCTCAAGACTTTTAAGACTTCCAATTCTCAAATCAGCTTCTTGCATTAATCACAAACATAATTCAGTAGTGTAGGCTTTGATTTCTGAATCCTTATTCCAGAGTCTTTGGAACAACTCACGTTGATTGGTATATGTTTATAAAATGAGCGAGTTTAAATATGAGCATGGTAGGAAAATTGTACATGAAGTCTAAATAGATCATTTGAGTTTTAATGTGCAAAATCTTGACTGTTAATTCTTATTTTCATCCCCCAATTGCTTATTGCACCTATTTCTATCTATATCAAAATAGTACAGTGTTCAATCTTTGTGGCAGTTCAGAAAGTATCTCTATGACAAAACTGCTAAGAGATACAGTGGGAAAGGTAGCAGTATCTATAACATATTAAGCCTACTATCTCTGCAGACTAAATGACAACAGTATTTGGTCAGTAATGTCTTTGCATAAAGAAAGCCTTCGTGGACTCTGACTGATATACAGCAACAAAGACATAGTACTCTACTCAATTCACCCAGTTTCAGCCCTCATACAAAGTCAATTAAATTAACATTAATGTTTTACTGATACTAAGAAAACACTAACTAAAAATCGGAATGTATATGAAAATGTTATTAGTTAGGTATATTACATGCAAGTGAGATTTATCTTTTTTTTTAATAATAATTGTAATTTCTCTGCCATTGATAAGCAACTATTTTTTAAGCATTCGATTACCATTTAATGCTTACCACTTTAAGCTGAAGCGAAAGAAGGGTGCTTCTGTTCGTGTAATAATAGATGATATTTTACCATCACCCTCCCGGGCTCAAACAGGAATCATCTTGATCTTATCTTTATAAACCTAACCCCCCCTCAGGTTGTGTCCTGTTTTATCTTTATAGTAACTCCCCAGGATGCCTACAACAATACTATGCAGTATGTACCAACTGAATATAAATTGACTTCTTTGACTAATAGGTCTTCAACAAGTCTTCAAAATGTGACCTCTCTGTCTTACTCCTCATGCCGCTGACAGCACACTGGTGACCCTTCCGAGTGAAACACTGCCGCTTCCCCTCGTCTCTCCAAGTCGTCTTGCATTGCCTCTCAGGCAGACCCAATACTAGGGGCTCAAACAGCCTCCTGCCAGAGCCATCGACCAACCAAGTCATACGCTCCCAACTCAAGGGAGCTGGCAGTATCTTCATGCTAGTCTGGGTGCCTCCTGAGCATTCCAACTCTAGTTAGAACAGCCTTTCCAGACACCAACGACATGGAGACAGCTTGTTATTTGGTGCAAAGGAGCCACCTGCCGAAAACGACCCAATGAAATTCTCGGCAGTGTCTCCCTACCCATTACGCAGGCTCATATGCCTCCAATGCTAGTTGGAGCTGCCTTTTTGGATGCCCTTGTCTCAAAGGCCAACCCCTCCTGCCAATTCCAGTGGCCTCCACCTTTTCTCCCTTATCCGCCAACCACAGTAACACCATATTCTGCATCTGAGACGACACATCCAGCACACAATCCCTCACCCCTCATCTCCAAGGCTGACTCTCTACTAGATGTGAAGAAGGTCTCTTGCTGGTTACGGTGGCCTCCACTTTTCTTACACAGCTGCCAACCACAGTCACACCGAATTCTGCATCAGGGACAACATCTCCGGCGCACAATTCCTTATCAACGTAAAAACGTCCAGCTCTCACTCTATACAGATGCAAGCAATGCAGCTGCGGGCACTGACTTCCTCACAAACCACCGCCTCCTCGTGGTCATTGCCAACAATGCATCATCAACACCAAAGTATTTCACCACCACACACAGATACAGGGCTCACGTCCATATAAACCAACTCACCAACTGATCTCGATTCAACATAGGTAAAATTCTACACAGCCACCAAAGCATTCACTTATCATCTGTAACCCACATGGATCACTCACAAATTGTGCATTTTGTATTTTATGGTCTATTCTGTGTATATTGTATGCTTGTTGTATACACAGCTGTTATTCTTTTTTTCCCCAAAGGGGGAAGATTCCTGTACTATCACCCTTCTGGGCTCAGTTAGATATTGTCTTGATATTCCTTCCCCCTAGCTGCGTCCCTAATCTTATGTTTATAATAACTCCCAAGGGTGACCTACACAATACTGTGCAGTCTGCATCAGCTTAATGTAAACTGAACTTTTCGACTAATAATTTAAGTTTACAACATGTTTGCACTGGTCTTCAAAATGTACCCTCCTCGATTTACTTGCTCCACAGACTACTTGCACAATATCAATTCAAAAATTAAGTTTGTAATATAAGAAAAAGGCATCAGAATACTAAAACCAACTCTTGATTTATTCAACCCAGTACTTTTAAGCAAATACCTCGTCGAGATCTATATTCATTCTGTCTCTAATATGTAATTAACAGGATGTGCCCATTAAAAGTGCATCAAGATGATCCTTACAGGGATAACAAAAAGTGTCACTATTAAAAGAAAATTCCATGAAAAGCATTACCTAGAAATCATTTAAAACTTACCAACTGATTAAAGTCAAGATGGTACTGAACCCATGTTCTTCCCTCATTAAATTCCTCAGTTAAGCCCATAATATAGAGCGTGTCAAGTGCATCAACAATTGTGGCTCCCATATCTTGTCTGCCAAAGATCCCTGCTGTGTGACCTCTTTTACTGATGGGACGTAATTCGTTTTTACCCCATGCGTAGGTTTTGTAGCCTCTCCATGCATGTAGAACCATCTGAAAGACAAAGATATTTAAAAATACTTGAAAGAAAAAATAAATCTTAAAAGAAACTCTCTACTAAATAGGATGTATAAAAGGAGTAAAATGGCTTACAAAAAGATCAAAAGGGATCAGTAAAACTATAGCTGAAATGAAAATAATGACCCTGCTATACTGATTTTGATGATAGAGAATTTGAACATTGTGTTGCATAAAGCTAAATACACTACGGGCATAGTCTAAATCAAATAAGAAAAAACAAAACTAAAAATTAATGTACAACATATCAAAACTTAATTATATATATATATATATATATATATATATATATATATATATATATATATATATATATATATATATATATATATATATATATATATATATATGTATATGTATATGTATATGTATATGTATATGTATATGTATATATATATGTATGTATGTATGTATGTATGTATGTATGTATGTATGTATGTATGTATGTATGTATGTATGTATGTATGTATATATATATATCTTTTCCACGAAAATCTTTTTAGGATATCAAGGAACTCGAACTAGCATCACAAGCTATAAAATTATTGTGCCTTAACAAACTGTGCCACTACAACAGACAAAGTCTGCAGTTATGGCACAGTCAGGATATGAAAGCATCTCTCCCATTGACATTTATTCAACTTGATAAAGTTGTGCATGGTATTAAGTATACTTTATATATTCACTATTAAACCATTATATTAAATACATTATTATTCATGAAAATCTTTTCAGGACATCAATGGACTCGAACTTGTGTCACAAGCAATAGAGTCATGCTGCCTTGACCAAATGTACCACTACTACAGACAAAGTCTGCATTTCATGCACATCTAGTATATGCAAGAATTTCCCATCAAACTTTAATCAACTTGATAAAGCGTACGTGGCATTAAGAGTATATATTCACAATTAAAACGTGATATTAACGATACTAATATCCACGAAAATCTTTTCAAGATATCAGAGGACACGAACTCACGTCGCATGATACAACGTCACGTTGTAGCACTACAACAGACAAAATTTGCGTTTCATGACACAGCCATCGAACTTTAATCAATTTAATAAAGTTGTATATTGCATTAAGTAGCTATATACACAAGTAATCAGTGATATAGAAAATCCTGATATCCACAAAAATATCTCTAGGACATCAGGGGACTCGAACTCGCACCACAAGCTAAAAAGCCAAGTTGCGTTAACAAAATGTATCACTACAACAGACAAAGCGGTACAGTTGGTTAAGGCATTAATTCTGCACATCTTTATTAAGAAAACATTTATGTGAAATATGAAGGCTGTACTTACAGCCAAAGAAAAGATGCATATTCATAAAATTAATAGCACCATGGTATAATTAATATCACCATGGTATAAGTTATAGGAAGGAAATTAGGTAGATAATTTCTTCATATTTTAACAAGAAAGTGTTCACAGACTGTGTTTGAGATTTATAGGATCTTATAAGTCCTTTTATTTCATGGAATGAATACAAAGAGGGACAAATAGAGTCTAATGGAGACTGCTAACCAAATAAAGTTTTTCATGTCACATGAAGTGTGTAATGATTGGAGATTTACTTGTCATAGAGAAAAAAATTTACAATGGTTTACAAATATTAAACTAAGGAGAGGGTGCAGGAAAGAAAAAATGAATGCAATAAAATGTTTACGAAATTGAGATGGCTCTCCATCAACATAGTTGTGATGTTATTCATATAGGCAGAAAGATAATATAATGTGCCAAAAAGCAGTCTTTATGAAGAAAAACAAATTCTAAAGTATAGTTCTCCTACTAGAATGTGCAACACCAAGTTAGTGGGTGAACCCTAACATTGGACTAGGAAAATAAAGTACGAAATTTAAGCAAGAGTTAAAGTTAATATGAAATAGGCCCTAAAGATAAATGAGACAGAACACCGAGATACAAATAGTCAAATTAAAACATATCACGACTTGGAACTGTGAATATGTACACATGTAGTGAGATTTAAACAGAGTCATAATTGAAAGACCATAAAATACAGGCACTCCCAAACTTACGAACCAGTTGAGCTTCAGGAGTCCATTCCTAAATAGAATTGTTCATAAGTTGTGTTTGAGTAAAAAAATGTACTGTACAGTACATACAAATGCAGTACTGTAAAGTACTTAGGCTAGAGACACTTAGCTACAACATGATACATAAAGTATGCAATATTAATGAATTTTAAGACAGTAATAATAATGTAATAATGCAGTACAGTTCAGTATTACATACATTAATTCATCAGTAGATAATGGGTAGGTTTTTGATCGTCTCTGGGAATGTTCATAACTCGGTTATTTGTAAGTACGAGAGCTTCTATATTCAGGAAATGACATCATAAGAGGAAATAAGGATTGTGGAAACACTGAGAGATTATGCAGAAATGCAGAAGGAGATAAGGCTTAAGATGACTTACAACACCATGGACAGTGAAGAAAAAAAAAACATAACAGCAAAAATGTACTTAATGTCTGTTATAGCTCATGTTAAAGGAAAAGTAATACATGTAATGAATATAGAACTATGTGCATGTGGTAAACAAAAGATCACTATATTACAGTATGAAAGAATGCAACAGAGAATATCCCAAATTTATCACAGAACCGAGAGGACTCACTGACTAATCTGGAGAGCATAGCCTATACACTAATGGCATTCTGAGAGCTAGCTGAATAAATGAAATCCCAAAGATCCTATATGAGGATGTAGAAAGAGAGATGTTATGTGAACAGAAGTGATAGTCCTAAGCAAAGAATGGAATGTAGCTAGTAAAGATCCTGCAAATGATGTGGCATACACATGCTATTGAAATTGATAATGATTATTGAAAGATACTGTATACACATGCAAAATACCTTTTTTTCAACATTTACTAAAGGGAGCATTTTAAGAATCAACTATAAAACAACCAAGTTAGTTAACCACAATATGCAAATACAATATGAGTAAATATCATAGCAATGAAGGGATTAGTAAAGGACAATTTGGATTCATACCTTCCCAGATAGGTGATATCTGACACAATTTATGCAATAAAAGAATTAACGAACTATTACAGGGATGGGCAAATAAACTCCACAAGGTACGTACTAATATTTCAGAAGAGCTTATAACATGTACCATAATGGAGGTTTGGAGTAGTTTACAATATAAAGAAATAAATAAATACTCCAGCTTAGAAATGATTATGGCAATGCTGTATATCACAATAGTAGCTTTATGGTTCAAGAAAAAAAAACAGGAAAAATACGGAAATTATGAAAATTTGTGTAGCCCCTTAATGGGCAATTTTTTGTAAAATAAGTTTCATTTTCAGACGAACTTTTTTATTGTCTTTTAATATAGCAATTCTAATGCCGGTTATGATATTCAACCTTATTTTTATTTTTTATCCATGAAATTTTAATTTGTAATTACTACTTTCGGCAAAGACGAGTTAATTTGTTTTCCCATAAATCATATTGTTTACAATATATTTACCATTTATTTTATATATTTTCATTAAAAAAATAATATTAAGAAAGTCAATTAATTTTATATTTTTATTAATTTTATTAACAAATTAAAGCAAAAATTACAATATTTTACAAACAGAAATGAATGACACCACATCGTGACACCAATCTACTATCCTCCTCCTCTTCACTATCCTCATTTGCAGAAAAATAATTATCTGCCGAACTTTCACTCTCATCAGACGTATCTAAGCTTCTAATAGAAAGTTCAGAATCACTTTCTTCCCCAGAGCTAGACAAGCAAAAGAGGCGTGCACAACTGATTTGACAAAGACAAACTGCTGTCAGATGTAAGTGTCTTCCAGGATACTCGTTTGATGCTCAGAAAGGCTCAGAAAAGTCAAAGAAACTCGCTTTTAGCTGGTTTATAAAGGTTGCCTTCTTGGCGAGTTAACTTGTCAGAGACTGATTATAACAATATGGGTAAAAAACAAATTATCTCGTCTTTGCTGGTTAAGGGGTTAAGAATATGCCAAAAATGCATCTAAACAAGTAAATAGCAGCAGTGACCCAACATAACCTTTGAAGGTATGGTCTGTTTATTGTAAGGGCCATCCTACATAATGAATATGATAGTGGGTTTAACAACATAAACTGAATGGTACTTTATATTCACTTATAAGGGATATGGAGCCTTAAATACACACCTGAATAACTGATTCCGAGCAGAATTTAAATCCTGTAAAAAGTATACAGTACTTGGTATTCTGAATCAATTGCAGATATGGGAAACTTTGAACAAATGAAGACCATAAAGTTCTAAACTTTAATAGACTTCTCTGTGAGGCAGAATCCGGTCTGGTGAAGAAAACATCAGAAGAGGAAATGGTAGTGATAATACTGACAAAGATCGACAAAAAAAAAAAAACACAGACTTTGTATCAAGCTTTCCACTATTGTACAAAGAAAAATTTGTATGGACTTACTACGAGATGGGAGGAAGGTTATTCTTAAACAACAATATAGAAGACAGTGAATAGATGCATATGAATGTCGAAGAAGATTGAGAATATGTCTAAAGAAGGCATGTGGTAGAAGAGGCAAGTGATTGATGATGTAGAGAACCAAACAGTATGGTGCTTACTGTCAAGAAAATTTAAGTCATATAAATGAAAGTGAATACAATATACATAAGCTTCATTTACCGTTTTGAAGAGTGAATTACAATAATTGCATAATCACATTGGTTACTAAAAAAATTTTAGGCTAATGTTTTATGTCTGACTGTAAGAATTAGTAGTTACCCATTTGTTGAATTTTAATACATTTCTTACGAAAATTTTAATCAGATATTAAGAAGTAATTGTTGCTGCATATTAATGTGTAAATCAATTAAAATTACAAGATACCAAATTTACTTTATGTAGTTTTCCCTTCCTATTTATATAATGCAAATAAAAAAAAGCTACATGTAGGAGTGTTTGCATCATGCAACAGTTCAGTGATTACCTGTATTAACTATACTCTTGGTCATAAAGTGATACATTACAGTATTTTTCTTTTAATGAGTGTGACACCAGGACAAGAAGAAAAAACCGCCCTCATCAGGCCAGGGCATAAGAAAATAATGAGGCAAAGAAAAAGTAGGAAATTAAGGGCAGGAAAGAAATAAGAGAAGGATAAACAATAGGAAAAGGGCAGGCTGGAAGAATAGTAAAAGTAAAGAACACCTACAGATAAGGCAAAGTTAGGCCCAGATTTAACGATAGATCCACTTTTTGAAAGAAGACAGGTCATAAGAATTAGGAAAGACAGAAGGAGGAAGAGAGTTCAAGAGTGTGGAGGTGGAAGGGAAGAAGCTGTCACTGCATCGACCAATCTACACACAGTACCTATGTGACAAGGCCGCTTGGCGAGTGTTACAGGCCCTCGGTAGAGGGGAGGGAAGCAACGCCAACTCATCGGAGCAGCGATGGAAGTAGAAACTATAGAAAAAGATATGATACCTTATAGTGAAGAGAAAGGGAATCCACATTAGAAGCAAAAGAAAGGTACAGTAGGTGGGTAATAACATTCACCTGATGATGTACTGTAATTATCTATTTGTATACATACTTTATTTAGTGAGGAAGATATACTGAAAAAACACCCTCATTAGGTACACTAGGTGTACAGTACAGTGTATTTGCACTTCGAGTTTGACACTATTGAAAGAGCACACACATGCAAGTTTCATAGGAGTAATTCTCATCCGCCCTTTCAGTTTACTGCTTTCATGCACACAAACCTACCAGAGTAATTTGTTGACAGTGGCACTCCATTTTCGTAGTTGCGTATCAATTTGAATACAAGCTTATATCATATTATATAATAATAATAATAATAAATAAAACATGTATGAATTTTTCTACCACTTTAATAAGAGTTGGGTATATTATTGGTCTAGCCTGAAGTTTTTGAAAAGCTTCAGTATTTCCTTGATGTTTAATTTTTATATTACATTTTAACACATGTAGCATTCATTTCTTGCATTTTCAATATATGTAACATACAGCTTTGTAGGGAAAAAATCATAAAATCATTTGAATCTTGTGAAGAAAAGTAACCCTAGAGCACCCTAATTATTCATATTTGCAAGGTAAGTTGAACAACCTAACTATTTATGAGCTCTCTTAACTTTACCTGGGGTTCTGGGGGTTACTCAGCTACACATGATTCAATTATTTTTATGATACAAATGAAGTTGAGAGCTCAGAATGAAAAAAATAAAATATTGTAAATATGAATCAAAGCTTTAAAATTCCAAAATTATTATTTAAAGATGGCGTGGGTTCTTATAATTCACACATTTAAGATTAATTGATGATGTCACAGTGCCATTCATAAAAAATTAGTTTCTTAACTAATGTGTATACTGAAGTTGGGTAGTTTACAGTTTAGCAGGCCATGCCGCTCAACGACCTCATCCCTCCACTCAGGTAAGTAGTTCGACTGAAGGCTAGGTAAGGATTTTTAGTTAGGAGAGTAAGATGGGGGTCCCAGGGGGGCGAAGCCTCCCTGGCTAGGTGGTTAGGTAAGTATTTTTAGTTAGGATAGTAAAAAATCGTTTTGTATGCCTATTGTCACCATTTTTATTGCGTGTTCATCCGCCAGTTCTCTAGTCAGAGCCTATCGCCATCAATTGGTAGGTTTTGAACACTGGTATGGCCCGCTAAACTGTAGGTGTTCCCTGAGGTTGATAGGTGTCAGAAGTGGAAGAGGGACAATGGAATAGTCATAAAATTTGTAGAAAAGACCTCACGTGGTTGTTCTATAATATGGAAGAAATGACGAAATTTTAGACAGCAAAACAATAATCAATGATAGCATGTAACAAAAAAACAAACAAAATGTGTAATAAAGAGACTTGGTCGTACCTCTTTGACTTTTTCCCTTCTTTCCCTAGCCACAGGGTCAGCATCTTCACCACCTTGTACCACCATCCCTGACCCTTTATTTTCGGCACCATGATAACCTACTTTAATTTCATTCTCTTCGTGACCACCACCACCACCACCAGCCTCTTTTTTCTCCAATCTTATACTCTCGTCTATTTGGGCGGCCGCATTTTGCTTATTGGCCGGAGTGGCACTAACGGTTAAAACAACGGGTTTTTCTATCACTCTCATATGTCTTAATTCTTCGTCATTATTAATTTTCTCTAACAACCTCTGTTTATCGTCCGAGAGGTGAATGTCATTATGTTGATTACTATTACCCCCATTATGGTATACGCCCTCGTGTTTTCTGATGCCCACTAACTCTTCCCCCGATTCTCTAGGCGGTGGGGGTAATATGAGCTCAGGTCCTGCTTTCTGCATCTGTTTGTACACTTTATAAACATGGTCCACTTTGGTGCTGATCCCACCTCTTAAGTCTGGCAAGAAGAATATGGGTCCTATGCAAATAAAGAGGAATGTGAGGCACAGCAGAAAAATTAACACTTTTTCCCTCGATCGGAAAACCCTTCTCAACATCCACCAACCGCTCCGTTTGTTATATAACGGTAAAACACTGCCGACTGCCATGATATTAGTCCCAGTTTAATCTTCGACACATTCTCTCACGGATACATGTAGGCGATGACTGTCATCCGCCGACCCAAACTGAGAAAGTGAAAGACCTTCTCCTCATCCACCAGCAACCCCCCCCCCTTCCCCCAAAAAAGAGAGCAGCTGCTCAAGACAAAGAAAACGTTAATCTCATGACCCGACTC